>ML835026.1:40009-70230 GCA_009831015.1 Picea engelmannii
GCACCCACGACTGTACCTAAGGTATCTCATATTTCATTACTTAAGAAATCTATATACCTTATGCTAATCATGTAATCGATTGGAATATGATTCAGGTGGAACCAGAAAGTGTCCTGCAAGTGGACAGGAAAAGTAAACAGCTCTGAAATCGAGCTATAGAGCTTGTAAAGGTACAGTGGACCTGGTACGGTCCTGAGGACGTGACATGGAGCATGAAGAAGTTATGCGTGTAGAGTACCCGCATCTTTTTGCAAATTTTGAAAGGCTTGCAGAGATAGTGTAAGTTGCACTGAGGACAGTGCAAAAATAAGGGAGGGGGATTGTAATGTCCCCAAGGCCGAGCCCTTTATAAACCTGATGTATGAAACAAATTGTACATATGTGTTATAGGCTGGTGAGCCGAGCTCCTATAAGCTGTAGGCTTATGTGTTTTCTAGGCCAGGGAGCCTAAGTGTTGAAGGCCAGGAGCCTGCTGTTGTACTTGTATGTATGCAGAATATTTAATAAAATATAAACATCGCCAGGTGCAGACCGACCACGATGAATGAGTGAAGGGGGACTGAGCGTCCATAGAGTGGGCAAGGAACTAGGGGCTGGAAGGTGGGAAAGGGGCTGAGTGATGAACCTAGGGGCTAAGCCTAGGGGGCTTAGGCCTGGAATAATATTTTAATATTATTCCTAAAAGAAAATCCATGTGCACATTATTTTATCCTAAGTCCTTTTGAAGGACCTGTGATTCCCCAAGTGGTGGGAGGAAGGCGTACGGATGGAATGCATGCAGTTCCTAGGGTGACAAGTGTCAACCCTTGAACTAAATCGTGGGGGGAGGCTCCTCCATTCTGAACCGAATCTCTGTGCGTGGAAGGTACGACCTCTGGGGGATATCCTGATTCATCTCTGAAACCGTTAGCTGTGTTTGTCGGAGGAAAACCGTGTAATACCCTGTCCGGAGCTATGATTCTGTGTCTGTTATAGTAAACCCGGAAACGCATTCTCGAACCCGAATTCTCTGTGCTGGACTCGAGTGGAAGCATCCTGTGATTGTATGGGAAAACTGAGCTAGCCTATGCGTGAAGCTTGCTCTGAAATCATCACCGTGAGATCATCCTGTGATTGTCAAGCCATTGTTGGAAGCATTTGTCTGTGTTTCCTGTGGATTTCTCTGACCACGCAGTGCTGGACTGTGTGAGGCTTGTTGGCCTGTGAGTGACCCCTCCAGGTGAGGGAGTGCGCAGAGGGAGAAGAGGACTCCTGGAAGGAACCCCTGTAGCTGCCATAGAGCCCAGAGAATTCCGGTCCGGTCTGTTCCTGTAACCCAAGGTAAGGGAGACTGGCAGCTGAAGGACTGTCTAGGTGACAGAGAAGGTGCACTCTCTTGGGGTGGAACAGGCATGTGGGGAATGAGGGTCTGTGTGCAGTGAGCGTGGGAGATTCCTGGGAGAACTACTTCCTGGTGAATGTGAATGTGTCATCTTCCCTGTAACCTCAGTCCGAGTCTAGATTCTTTGTCCTGGGGTGGAGCTCGGTCCCAGCTCGGGGGTGACCTACTGTTGAGCTGATGAACAGTGTGGTCTAAGGATGGGAGTTTCGTGGAAGGCCTGCACTTGGTTGGTGATTTCTACAGCTGTTAAAAGATAAGTATATTGAATTATGCTTTAATCATGTTGAGCATGACTGCGCTATTTATGTATCATGTTTTCCGCTATGTAAATGAATTAATGATGAATGCTATGGCTTGTTTAATTATACCAGTACCCATATATTTTACTCTGAGTTTTAAGTGTGTTTAATTGTGTTAAATGCATTTGCTTATAAAACCCAGTATGAATTCTGTAAATTCCATGTACAGAACGGTAACTGAGAGGTTTGGAAACCTGGGTAGTGAAAGGGTACACTACAAATTGGTATCAGAGCAATTGGTACACTACACCTGCACACAATTCACCTTGGCTCACCTGCGAGACCTACTCAATTTTCCTTGGCTTCGATACCACTTGTTGGGTAGCGGAAGAAAAACATAGCATATAAAAGAGAATAAAATAAGCAAGATCAACCATGCATTAAACCAATCACATCAATCATACACTTGGCACAATGATTTATAAGGAAACCCAAATTGGGAAAAAGCCATGGCCAATGATTATCGGTCTTCTTCTTATTCAAGGGATAACTATAATAGCCTTCATAGGCATACACCCATCCTCTCCTCTCACAATGTACTCACTTGCACTCACATTTTACTCTAAATCTATGGGTATGCTTGTATATATAACATCTATCACTCAATTACACAGACTGATCATGAATATATCACATAGTTACACAAAGAGTTCATAAGTAGATTGCATGCATATGCATGTGCATCTGCATGTGACCACATGGGGAAATTTGTTGGCATGTTTCCAACAATATCCACCTTGACAACAATTTACCTAATATATCATGCCCTTAATTAATTCATCACCTTTTCTGCAATCCAAGAGAAGCCAAACACCATCACAGCTCCCAAACTTCTCTGACAATACCATTACATGAACATGCCTGCACGATTCACTCCAGTATGGACCATTCTGTCTCCTTCAGTAACTTGTCTCGTAAACCAATGTACTTGTCCAAAAATCATGAATCATAACCACAGACCAAATCACTACAACCACTGTGGGTGATACTTGTGCTTCTATGTTTGAAGCACTCATTTCCATTCTCTTCACTTGGTTTCACCATATGTCTACTGACAACATCAACTACATGTGAATACTCACCATTTCTCCATCGCAATTATCAAACTTCTTACTAGAATATAATACTCGAGACATATAACCATTTTCTTCTTCATCAATTAGGACATAAACCTGAAGAAAATTTACAATGGAAAGCCAAAGGGATTTTACCAGTTTCACATTATTCATACTGAATTTCCTAAGTATCTTCACCACATAATTTTGTTGTGATAACCAAGCTTACCATATTTCTTGTCTCTTTGTATTTTCATACCCATGATTTATTTTGTTGCTCCCAGATCCTTCATAACAAACTTCCTAACCAACTGAGCCAACCTGTTGATCTCAACCATGCTTGTGTTGGAAACAAGCATAACATATAACACCAAGATAATGAATATACCATAAACACAATGGTTATACTCACTTCCTGTAAAATTTGGATCACCATGAAGGAATCAAACATCTTGTACCATTTTCCTAGCATGCTTCAGACCATACAATGTTTTTTGAGTTTGCAAAGAAATATCCTGTGTGATTCTGAACTAACCGTTCTGGTTGTTCCATATACATCCCCTTATCCAAAAATCTCCATGTAAAATAGTTTTAACATCTAGATGTACTATCACAACTAATGCTAACACAACATGAATAGAAACAAGATTTTAACAACTAGTGATAAACTTTCATGGAAATCAATACCTTCCAAATACCTTTCCGCTACATGACATGCTTTGAACCTTTCATATTTTACTATATTTTATTTTATAAAAGGATGTTCATCAAAAACTGCATCTCTTCACATGATGAATCTGTGGGTAGTAGGATCCCACGGTCTGCATCCCTTAACATTATCACCATATCAAAGATCTACCTATTTGATCTGGGTCCTATCATAGACTGTTGATAAAAAACCATAAGCATCACAACCGAATAATTTCACATTTGAGTAATTACCATATGACTTTTTCATACCTCTTCCTGAATATTTCTCTCTTTTGCAACCAATGGTGACCGATTTACCAGATAGCACAACTGCTTCTATCCACAACTATTGTTGCAACTTGGCATTACTGAACATGTCGATTTGATCCCAACTTCCTTGCAATACTTTCCAAGTTCCATGGATATGAACTTACCTTCATCATCTATTCTCAAACACTTGATTGACCTACCAACACATCATCCTTTATACAAACCCACCTTTCTAAACTAGACACATTACTCCACCTCAAACTTTGCATTCGAACAACTTTGACCAAATCCGGCCAAACCAGCTAAGTAAACTTTCATCGCTTAGCTCTAGGCCCATTTACAATGGAGTTCACCAATCCTTTTATAGGCTTCATTGCATGCAATCCATGGACACAATACCATGGGATATCCAAAACACATGGACCCGAAAAACTGCCTGCTTTGACCTAAACATAGATTTAACTCATTAACTCTTTCACCGAGTCAAGGTTAACCCAACATACATGCCCCCCCCCCATATTCAATCTACCTAAATCTATGTCTAGAATTTTCATAGGTGACCTGATAAACCAGGGGTATGCATGCCTATCCAGGTCTTACAGACATATGCCCATTTACATGCAACCAATAATTTCTCCAAGTCCAAAGTAAATACATTTTTTTTTCACGGTGACTCAACCCTCACTGCCCTACACCTTCTATGTGAACACAGGTCGAGAGAAACAATAGACATGAAAAAATTCATCAACCATACCTGTAGCTAAATTTGCTTCTTTTGTGGAGTCCTCTTTAGATGCTTGTTGTCCTTTCCAACAATCCTTCTGTAGATGCCCAGATTTTCCACAAAACCAACATTTTGCCTTACCCTTACTCTCTTTTGACATAGACTGGGTTGAAAATTTCTTATCTTTCCCTCCTTCTGTAGATTGACCTCTGACCACCATTTCTTCTAATGTTGAGGTTTCTTTACTATATGTTTTCCTTATCTCCTCAGACAAAAAAACTCCCACAATAGTGTCATAATCAATGGAATTTGTTTTGTTAAGCCACATAGTTGTGACGAGATGATCCCAAGACTCAGGAAATGAACACAATAGCGTAACCACCTTGTCCTCATCTTCACACTTTACTTCCATATTATTTAATTGACAAATCATATTATTGAATACAATCAAGTGATCAATAATTTTCATACCTTCTTTCATCCACAATTTATAGAATTGCATCTTCAAGAAGATTATGTTTGACAAGTTCTTTGTCATATAGAGACTCTCCAGTTTGGTCCACAAACCTGTTGTTGTCATCTCTTCAGCGATGTTAAACAACACCTCATCTACTAGACACAAATGAATAGTACTTAGTCATCTTGCATACATATCCTCCCAGTCCTCATCTATCATTCCTTTCGGTTTATTTGACTTTCTATTCAATGCCTTTTGCAATCCTTGTTGCACAAGAAGATCCCACATGTTAAGATTCCATAGCGCAAAGCTATTCTTACAACTGAATTTCTCCACCTCAAAATTAGAACTCTGCACTTTCTCCATCTGCAGAAACATCCATCCAAACTGTAGCTTATAAAACTGAGTCTCTTTATAAAAGAATAACCATATACTTCGAGATTGAACCTAAAACTAATGGTGAAAAAGTTTAAAAAAATATTTAAAAAACCTTTTACCAAATCCACAAATGTTGAACTCTTAAAAAATAATATTTAATATTCTCCTAATAAAAACTTTATATGGCATCCACCTTTCTTAAATAATATTCTACCTTTATTAAAACTCACCTATGCCTTTTTAAACAGCCACTCACGACCATGTCCTTTTTGAATAAGACAAAAAAAAACCCTCCAAAACTTTAGTTTATACCAGTCATACCATATCCCATGCGAATTTTGTATTTGAAGATCAACGCTCCCCTATGGGTGGAAAGGGAGCGCTACTTTTTAAATCAAGGCTCTCGTAGTGTGGATTTCCTAGCACCGATTCTAAGATCAATGCTCTGTTAGTGTGAATGGGGGAGCGTCGATTTGTTAGTGCTCTGTGGTGCACAAACCACATGCACCGATTTTCCGAAAATCAATGTTTCTTAAGTGTGAGAGCGTCAGTGCACCTCTAACACTGCCTAGGGAGCGCTAATGATCTGATACTCTTCAATCCCACACCTTCTTGTGCTCACAGAAAACCTACCCACAATTCTCCTTGGCTCACTTGCGACACCTACTCAATTTTCCTTGGCTTTGATACCACTTGTTGGGCAGCAGAAGAAAAACATAACATACAATAGAGCATAAAATAAGAAAGATCAACCACGCATTAAACCAAGGACATCAATCATACAGTTGACATAGGGATTTATTTGGAAACCCAAATTGGGAAAAAACAATGGGAAATGATTATCCATCTTCTTCTTATTCAAGGGAGAAATACAATAGCCTTCATAGGTATACAACCATCCTCTCCTCTCACAATGTGCTTGCTTGCAATCGCATTGTACTCTACCTCTATGGGTATCTATTGGCACATGGGCAGACCCAGGGTTCAGTTCTAACATTGCACCAACAAGCCCTAACTACTGGCCCTTTCGGAAACACTTGCAAAGCAGATGCAGTCTCACTCGAAGTAGCCCTAGGGGGTTGTAGGACACAAGTGTCTACAACAAGAGGAAATGAAAACTATATCTAGGGAAACACTCTCACACAAATATGGTTATTCTTTACCTTTCTTAATCCTACTGTGTGAACTATATATCAGATCTAACACAATATTGCATTAACAGTATATCAGAGACAAGAAGAATGCAACATCAATCACACACAACAACATGATATATGTGGTTCACCCTCTCCCTAGGGCTACGTCCAAAAAAATTCTCTTTATAATATAGTAGATGAAAGCATATAGTTCTATCTGCACTCTTATCTTGCATATATCTCTTTCTCTCCCTTCCTCTCTCCCCTCCCTGTGCACCCAATTGTAGGGTTGATCTTTGCACCCAGCTGAAGATCTTACAACACAGACTTCTCTCACCACACAATAATTCTCTCTCTGCAATAAAAACAATCACTCATCATACATAACCGACCCTATCCTGGGTCCTCCTGACCTTTATTTATACAATACAATGATTCTCGGACAACCTTAGGCTGAAACCTAGGTGTCAAAACCCTAGGTGTCTAAAAACCTAGGTCAACTTGACTCGCATTTTCAGGGCTTTACCAACTCGTCTTTTCTTCTTTCTTACGAGGTGCTCCAAAGCTTCCATTGGTGCCTTTTTCCGCTTGCTAAGTCATCCATGATCCATCTTCCTTACTGATATGTCTTCCTTGATCTTCCCATCCAACGACTTGTTTTCTCTTATTTCACTCTGTCTTTTCTTCTCTTTTGGTCACTTCGACCTAATCTCAGTTAACTTGTCTCCAGCGCAGTTTGCACTTCATGATTCTTTCCCTAATATTCACAACCTTTCATAACCAAGGGCCTACAGGCCCCCAACACTCACATGTGACTCATTCTGAGCCACTTTAGGTATGAACCTTCTATTTTTGTTTGTCTTCGAACTGCGCAGGGTAGCTCGTGTTTTTTGCTTTGTCCACCCTTGTTCCCTTGTGCAAATTGTCTTTTCTGTGTCTGGTACCCAATTTCAACTACACCTAGTACCTAGACCCATTTTCTCATGCTTCTATTGAGAGTTGTGAGGCAGTTGGTTGTCATAGTACAATTTCAACTGAATCCCTTTCACCAAACCTTCCTTCCATTCTCCATTCAAAGTTTTCAACTACACGAATCTTCCTTCTGTAATGTAAGCAACTTCATATGGTCCAAGATAATGTGTTATGAACTTCCTTGGATGCTTCATGAAATTTTTGTTGTATACCAATACCAGATCTCCTTGCTTGAAGGATTTCTTCTTGATGTGCCTATCATGATAGGCCTTTTCTCATTCCTTCTGTACCTGCTGATGGAATCCTGTGATAAATCGATCTTCTTCTACTTCTACCAATTGTTCAAGCCTCTCTCGAATAGCACCAATGCCATCCATATCTGTGAATGATGTAGTTATGATACTAGGAACCAAATATTCCATAGGGACAACTGCTTCTAGGCCACACACCATCTTAAAGGGAGTCTGCATTGTTAGCTTCTTTCAAGTAGTTCTATAGGCCCATAGCACTGCTCGTACTCCCAAATCCCAGTCATGCCTGTTCACTCTATAAATATTTGTCAGTTTTGTCTCCAAGATCTTGTTGAAAGCTTCGACCGTCCTGTTCGCTTGTGGATGGTAAGGAGTACTCTTCTAATGGAAGACTTCAAATTCCTGAGTCAAAGCTTCAATAGTATTATTAATAAAGTGTGTGCCTTGATCGCTCATTAGGGTCTTCAAGCATCCAAACCTGGTTATGATATCCTCAAATATAAATCACGCAGCTGTAGTTGCACTATAGTCCTTAACTACTCTTGCTTCTGCCCATCTTGTCAAATATTTTGTCATAATGATGATGTATCTAGCTCCTGTGTGCTTCCCTAGTGGGTTTATAGGTCCCACAAAATCAATTGCACATTTCTCAAATGCTTGCAACATTAGATGTGGTTCTAAAGGCATCTCATCTCTTCAGGAAGGCTTCCCAACTCTTTGGCATACATCGCAGGCTTTATATTATTCCTTGGCATCTTTATGTAAAGTAGGCCACTAGAGGCCAGCTCTAAGAACCTTCTACGTTGTTGCTTTCCCTACGTAGTGTCCTTCTGCGATGCCTCCATGTGCTTCTGCTAAAATTAGTGATCTTTCTGCCTCCATAACGCATCTCCTCAGGATCTCATTAGGTCCCATCTTGTATAATTGTTCGGCTATAAGTGAAAAATCTGCAGCGGGTACTACCATTTGTTTCTTCTAGATGATTTTATATTCACTAGGTGCCATTCATGTTGATAGGAATTGGACTATCTCATTGAAGTGGTCATCAACCCTTCTGATGGCCAACAATTGTGCATCTGGTAGTGTATCCTCCAAACTAGTAGGGTCCTCTCCATGCTCCAACCTAGACAAATGATTAGGTCCCTTTTTCATTCTCCCTGGCTTGACCACAATATCAAAATCATATTCATGGAATAATAGTAGTCATCTACGTATTCTTCCCCTCAACACTATCTTGTTGACTAGGTATTTCAACGCAGAGTGATCAGTGAACATCTCAAAATGTCCTCCCAACAAGTAGTGTTGAAACTTCTGCAGTGTGTACATCAAGGCTAAACCTTCTCTCTCAATGGTAGTGTAGTTTATCTCAACTGTAGATAGCTTCCTGCAAGAAAAGGATAACAGATGGTCAATATCTCATCCTCCTGGTTGTGATAACATTGTTCCTAGTGCAATAGATGAAGCATCGACATGTACATGAAATTCCTTGCGCCAATCTGGGAAAACCAGAATAGGCGCAGTAACCATTTTTTGTTTCAGTGTGTCGAAGCTCTGTTGACATTCTTCTGTCCATTGAAACTGATAATGTTTTCTTAGAAGCTTCTCCATGGGTGTTGTAATATGTGCATACCCTTAATGAACTTCTTGTAGTGTCTAGTATGTCTCAGCACAGTGCACAACTGTCTGACTAAAGTAGGAGGGGGTAGACCAACAATAATGGAAATCTTGGACGGATCTACCAGCAACCCCTGCTTACACACAATATGACCCAACAACACTCCAAAGGGTGAAAAGAAGATGCACTTCTTCAGATTCAGGGCAATCTGACATAGCCTGCACTTATCTAACATTAGTCTTAAACATTCAATATGATTTTGTAATAAGCTAAAAACAATCCAATCATCAAAATATGCTTCCAAACATTTGTGTAAAAATTCCTTGAATGATTCTACCACCACCCTGGAAAATATGGTTGGTGCATTCTTCAATCCGAAAGGCATCACTATGTACTGGTAGGAACCCCATTATGTTGCAAATGTGGTCTTGTGGTGATCTTCCTTGGCAATCCTGATCTGGTGATAACTTGAAAATCAATCTATAAAGGAATATACCTCTCGTCCTCCTACATTATCTAACACTTCATCTATAAACGGTGTAGGGAATGGGTCATGCCAACAAACATCATTCATCTTTCTGAGATATACACAGATCCTGATATGTATTGTATTCTTATCTTGTACCACCATAGGAATAATCCATTCTGACTCTTCCATAGGTTCTATGATTCCTGCTTCCAACATTCGGTCTAGTTCAATCTTAACTTTTTCCTTATATTTGGGATTCAATCTATAGGGTCTCTGCTTAACTAGCCTTGCATATGGTTTCAAGGGGATCTTCATCTCTCCCATGGGCCCTTTTATGCCCTTCATATCAGTGAACTTTATTGGTAACAAGTCCTGATATTCATGCAACAATTATGTGATCTTATCAATGGTGGCATCATCCCAATAATCTCCAACATTAACAAGCTTAGGTGCTTGCTATGTTCCAATATTATCTTGAATTTGATCGGTTTTCCAATGAAAGGTAGTTCAACTCCTAGTCCTTATACATCTCTCTGTCCTTTTGTTTCTATGATGTTCACATTCCTAGGATCATCGTCTTCATCGACATTGATATTGTAACATCCTTGCAATTTTTGAAGAGGTGAATTCCATTCATCCTCTTCTTGCTCCACAGGGAGGCTAGGTGCCTCCTCAAATATTTTTTGTATGAAAACCTATAAATCTTGATCCACCGTGGGATGTTGAATTTCAAATAAAAATGTATCTACAAAGTTCCAAGTCGTACCATACCAATCTGAAGTGGTGAGGCGCAGTTCTGCTTGAAGATACCAATTAATAGGCATTGTGTCTAGAGTATTGATGAACTATGCACCCACTGTTCTTGAGGAATGCTTCTCTAGGCCTCCTCATAACCTCACACAACGTCCTTCAGACAACTTTCACATGTGTATATAACTTCACATCCTTCAGTGTTGTTTGAAAATTGCGTTTTCATCAAAGTGAGACATTGCATCCAGTCCGCGATGTTCTTTTTATGTGTCCCCCACCATCTTGGTGGAGTATATTTGAAAGCCTCATCTAGTGCCAACAATCTCTATTTTACTGGTACAACTTCCTCAAATTCCAGTAAGAACGTTTCTAAATGATTTAAACCATCAAAGGTGGGTAAGTTACTTACTTCTATGTCAATCCAGTGAACTTCCCTGGTCAATCTAGAACATCTCCACGCAGAAACTTCATACATTTTGTTCTACCAATTCTCCAGTGCTTCTTCTGAGTCTGATGAGCATGCATTGTCACTTCTCCGGCTTAAATTCCCATCTTCTATAGGGTTAATGTAATCCTTTTGTCTTGCTATCAATTTATATATATTATCTAGCTCATGTGCATGGTCATGTTCTCTGATAGGTTCTGTGTATCTTCGACCTTCATCAAGATCCAACTGTGCAATAGCCTTAAGGCCATCACCTTCGAATGTCATTCTTATTTTATTTAATTCAACAACAGTGGAATTGTTGAAAGCCCAATCAATTCCTAACAATGCAGGATAAGGAAAATAATCATCAACTATCTCAATCACCTCGAAGTCCACAAATGTTCTTACCCCATTGATGTCCACAGGGACATGTTCCATCCTACCAAAGGGGCTTATTGCCTGCTGATTAGCCATCCCAATCCTGATAGGGGAATAGATCAACTTAGGTTTTCCCATTAGTTCCCAGGTCTGCTTCATCATAACATTAACCTCCGACCCTAAGCCGAGGACCACATAATATATATCATAATATCCAATTTGGGCATTAAGGTGTAGTTCCTTATTTTTCCTTATCTTTTTGGATAGTTGATGTACTGCTTTATTCAGTAGAGGATCTACCCTTCCTATCTCATACTTCCTGATCAAATTTTTTAGTTCTTGTATGGATTTTTCATCCTTAATCAAATTAATGCAAGTACATAAGAATTCCATAAGTCTTCTTACCTCTTTTCTTTCTCCGGGTGAAGCAAAATGATCAAAGGTTAGGGGAATTCCACATTCTCTCACTTCTAGTTGTGCCTTTGATGAAGAAGGATGATCTCTTCCAAACTCTTTTCTTGCCTCTTTAAATGTTTGCTTCTATTTTTTTGGATCAAACTCCTGTGTCTTCTCTGCAACTCTTTTAACTCTTGATTCCTCTGTAAGCTTCCCTGGGGTCTCCCTATATTCTCTTGTAGCAGCACATCCTTTAGTTATAACGACGACTCTAGGATCCACTTCATGAGGTTATGTTGATATTAGTTGTACTTTTTGGTTCCCTCCTTGTATTTTCTGAAGTTTGGCTAACAACGCATGACAATCTTCTATGACATGTTCAAATGAGTTGCAGTAACTACAAGTGGTACAAGGGTTCTGAAAGTCCCTTGCCAAGTGACCTGCCTATGCGCAATTATAACAAATGATATGAACTCAACCTCAACCCATGCCTCCTCCTTGTCCTCTTCCTTTGAATCCACCACAAGGGTTGAAGTTTCCTCTTCCTTGGGAGTTAAACTGCGTAGTATTTCCTTCTTGTTGTACTTCTCCTTGAATTCTATATGTGTCTCTTGATATTTCATGCAAGAGATCATAATCCCTACAATATTTCTCATCATGCCCCACATATTTATAGAATGTCCAGTAAAGGTTGGTAGGTGTCTGGACATATGTTTGCATGTAATAACATTCTCCAAGGCGATGTCTATTTCTACATACCTCGCACCAAGGTAGAGTAACCTATTTCAAAGGGCTCAGGGCTCCTGAAGCCAAGTACTCATGAAATAGATAACAATGCTCCTTTTCATGACCTTCTGATTTGCATATGATACACCAAATATCTTCTCCTTTATATTTTCCCTTATCTTTCTTCATATCTTCGACCTGCAGTGATAAGCTAACTAGCTGACTCAAAATTTGACTCATACCTGAGCTGGACTCTCCCATAGGGGCTGATTCTAGTTTCATAGAGATATCCAGCGCATCAACTTGCGAATTGATCTTTTGTTGCATCAAAGGGACTTTGATGTGTGGTAGGAGGAAAACAATGAACCATTATTTATTCTATTCATCTAGAATCTGAAAACTTAAATGACCTGTGCGAGTCTTAAATCTCTGATCAAACTACCAAAAAGGTTCAACTACTTTATGCTTGATTTATTTCAACTTTGTGATGCACTGCAACTCTGACTTTGGTTTCCTGAATTCTATAATCAATGTAGTCTTGATCTCGTTCAACGATTTCGGCCAGACAACTCCTTGGATGAACTTCATGTACCAGCTTAGTGCGTGGTCTCTTAGGGTAGTACTAAATTGATCTCTCTTAATAGATTCATCAGTGACATTATTAATACTCCATATAGCTTCTCATAAGAACCAATGTTGATCAAGATCTTAAGATCCATCTCCCCTAAAGGTGGGTAACCTCATCTCATATGCCATAGATCTTCCTAGGGTTCCAGATTGAGTATGCACTAAACTACTTGTACCATTTCTCTGAGTTCTCTAATAAATTAGGTTACTCTGGTTACTTAATGATGTTAAAACAACGCGAGGCGTAATATTACTTACTTCAATAGTCTGCACAGCCCCTGAAGTTTCTGACTCTTCTCGGCGAGGTTCTTCAACCTTCGCTTCTTCTGCCCTAGTGGACTTTGAATGTTACTCATTTAGTAACTCTTCTTCTTCTCTATTGTAGAACCCTTCTTCCTATGCTGGTGGTTCATGATTCTTCTCTAACAAGTTCACCATAGGAACTTCTCTAAAGGTTCTCCCATTGCGCGTGTGTCTGACCTCTGTGTCGCTATCACTATCTGAATTTTTGAACATTAGATTTTTCAATATGAACCACTACTGTATCTTTGGGATGTTCTTCTCATGCAATAACATCTTGATCTTCAACTTCAACAAGTGTAAAAATTTTCCTATTGATCCCTTAAATATATATCTCTCTTCTTAGATATATGATTCTACTCTATCAATAACAAACTCAGTAATGTACCCTCCAATGGTACTATCAAACTAGTGATCTACTGCTCTTGACATGGTGTTATCAACTCTCTTGACCTTCTTGATCAACACCGACGTCCAAACCATAGGTGGTTTGAGTCTGATTTCAAACTGGGTATCTGCTAATCTGGCTAGCCACGCATATAATTCCTTAGGAATTCCTCCAAATAAAATCTCGTGTATATCAGTAAAGATATACCTTCCCAACCAGTCTTCTGTACTAATATTAGGGTTCTTATTCTAAGCTCCTGTGAAGTCCTTTTCTTGTTCTTCTATCCACGTATGAATCTACATCTTTGATGGAAACCACCTTGACATTCCCTCAAAACGATCTCGGTCCCAGCAACAGAACCATTTTTTGGAACATGGGTAGACCCAGGGTTCAGTTCTAACAGCGCACCAACAAGCCCTAACTACTGGCCCTTTCGGAAACACCTACAAATTAGATGCAGTATCCCTCGAAGTAGATATAGGGGGTTGTAAGACACATGTGTCTACAACTAGAGGAAATGCAAAGTAGATCCAGGGAAACAATCTCACGCAGATCTAGTTATTCTTTACCTTTCTTAAGCCTATTGTGTGAACTATATCTCAGATCTAACACAATATTACATTAATAGTATATCATAGATCATAATAACACAACATCAATCACACACAACAACATGATATACATGGTTCACCCTCTCCCTAGGGCTACGTCCACAAAAATGCGCTTTATAATATAGTATATGAAATCATACAGTTATATCTGCACTCTTTGCTCGCAAATATCTCTTTCTCTCCCTTACTCTCTCCCCTCCCTGTGCACCCAGCTGTAGAGTTGATCTTCGCACCCAGCTGAATATATTACAACATAGACTTCTCTCACCACACAATACTTCTCTCACTGCAATAACAACAATCACTCATCATATATAACCGATCCTATCCTAGGTCCTCATGACCTTTATTTATACATTACAATGATTCTTGGACAACCTTAGGCCGAAACCTAGGTGTCAAAACCCTAAATACCAAAAACCTAGGTGTCTAAAACCCTAGGTCAACTTGACCTGTGTTTTCAGGGCTTCACAATCCTGTCTTTACTTATTTCTTGTGAGGTGTTCCAAAGCATCCATTGATGGCTTTTTCCACTTGTTGAGTCATCCACGATCCATCTTCCTTGCTGATCTGTCTTCATCGATCTCTCCGTACAACGAATTATTTTCTCTTACTTCTCTCTGTATTTTCTTTTCTTTTGGTCACTTCGACCTAATCTTAGTCAACTTGTCTTCTGCACAGTTCGCACTTCGTGCTTCTTTCCCTAATATTCACAACCTTCCATAACCAAGGGTCAACAATATGCTCGTATATATAACATCTATCACTCAGTTACACAGACTGATCATGAATAGAACACATAGTTACACAAAAAGTTCATAAGTAGATTGCATGCATGCGCATGTGCATGTGCAGTGCATTTTCATGTGACCACATGAGGAAATTCGTTGGCATGTTTCCCACAATATCCACCTTGAAAATAATTTACCTGATATATTATGCCCTTAATTAATTCATCACCTCTTATGTAAGCCAAGAGAATCCGAAAACCATCATAGCTCTTGAGCTTCTTTGACAATACTATTATGTGAACATGCCTGCACGATTTACTCCAGTATGGAACATTCTATCTCCATCAATAACATGTATCATAAGCTGATGTACTTGTCTAAAACATGAATCATAACCACAGACCAAATCATTGCAACCACTGTGGGTGATACTTGTGCTTCTATGTGTAAATTCTAACCTTGTACAATATCTACTGCAAACTGATATTTAGAAAAGAACAGAAAAGATACAATGGAAAAAACATTACACAGAGATTTTTCACCTGGAAACCCAAACCGGGAAAACCAGCATATATTATATTGATACACTTGTGTTACATTGTTTACAATACAATATACATATAGGAGCCAGCGACATCCAAAACCCTAACCCAATGACCTGGACTAGTCCAAAACCCTAATTCCTTAACCGGAAATAGAAAACCATCGGAAAAAACCATGTGCCGAAAACCACCTAATATCATGTGGTCCCGGAAATATGTCGTCCCGAAAATATGTCGGCCCGGCGATAATATGTCGGCTCGAAACCGGCGAAAATATGTCGGCCCAATTTTTTTTTTCGGGGGCGCTGCCCCTGAACCCCCGCGCGGGGGGCTCCTCCCCCCTGCACCCCCTGAGGGGGGGCCTAGCGGCCCCCCCTCTTACCCCCCTGTGCGCTCGACGCAGGCGCTCAGACACTACTACTCGTGCAAAGAATATAACACATACCCAACACTATGTTTGAAGCACCCATTTCCATTTTCTTCACTTGGTTTCATCATGTGTCTACTGACAACACCAACTGCATGTGAAATATTGACCATTTCTCCATCACAATCATCAAGCTTCCTACTAGAATATAATACTTGAGACATATAACCCTTTTTTTCTTCATCAATTAGGACATAAAACTGAAGAGAATTTACAATGGAAAGCCAAAGGGATTTTATCAGTTTCACATTATTCATACTGAATTTTGTAAGTATCTTCACCACATACTGCTATTGTGATAACCAAGCTTACCATATTTCCTGTCTTTGTGTATTTCCATGCCCATGATTTATTTTGTTGCTCCCAGATCCTTCGTAACAAACGTCCTAACCAACTGAGCCAACCTGTTGATCTCAACCATGCTTGTGCTTGCAACAAGCATAAGATATAACACCAATATAATGAATATACCATAAACACAATGGTTATACTCACTTCCTGTAACATTTGTCTCATCGTGAAGGAATCCAACATCTTGTACCATTTATCTAGCATGCTTAATGTCATACAATGATTTTTGAGTTTGCAAACAAGTCTCCTGTTGCGATTCTGAAGTAACCGTTTTGGTTCTTCCATATACATCTGCTTATCCAAAAAAAATCCATGTAAAATAGTTTTAACATCTAGCTAGACTATCACAACTAGTGCTAACACAACATGAATAGAAACAAGCTTTTAACAACTAGTGAGAAACTTTCATGGAAATCAATACCTTCCAAATACCTTTCCGCTACCAGCAATGCTTTGAACCTTTCCTATTTTACGATATTTTATTTTATAAAAGCATATTCATCAAACACTGCATTTCTATCCATGATGATTCTGTGGGTAGTAGGATCCCACAGTCTGTACCCCTTAACATCATCACCATATCAAAGATCTACCTGTTTGATTTGGGTCCTATCATAGACTGCTGATAAAAAACCATAAGAATCATAACTGAATAATTTCACATTTGAGTAATTACCAGATGACCTTTTCATATCTCTTCCTGAATCTTCTTGTCTTTTGCAACCAATGGTGATCGAGTTACCAGATGGAACAAACGATTTTGTCCACAAATATTGCTGCAAATTGGCATTACTGAACATGTCTATTTGATCCCAACTTCCTTGCAATACTTTCCAAGCTCCATGGATATGAACTTACCTTCATCATATATTCTCAAACACTTGATTGACCTGCCAACACATCAACCTTTCTACAAACCCATATTTCTAAACTGGATACACTACTCCACCTCGAACTTTGCATTCGAACAACTTTGACCAAATCCAGCCAAACCAACCAAGTAAACTTCCACTGCTTACCTCCAGGCCCATTTACAATCACATTCACCAAGCCTTTTATAGGCTTCATTGCATGCAATCCATGGAAACAATACCAAGGGATACCCAAAACACATGGATCTGAAAAACCACCTGGTTTGACCTAAACATAGATTTAACTCATTAACTCTTTCACCGAGTCAAGGTTAACCCAACATACATCCCTCACCCCCTCCCTCAACATATTCAATCTACCTAAATCTATGTCTAGACTTTCATATGTGACCTGATAAACCAGGGGTATGCATGTCTATCCTGGTCTTACACACATATGCCCATTTACATGCAATCAATAATTTCTACAACTCCAAACTAAATACAATTTTTTTTTCATGGTGACTCAACCATCACTGCCCTGCACATTCTATGTGAACACAGGTGGAGAGAAACAACAAACAAACAAAGATTCATCAACCATACTTGTAGCTGAATTTTCTACTTTTGTGGAGTCCTCTTTGGATGCTTGTTGTCTTTTCCAACAATCCTTCTTGAGATGCCCATATTTTCTACAAAACCAACATTTTTCCTTACCCTTACCGTCTTTTGACTTAGACCTGGTTGTACTTTTCTGATCTTTCCCTCTTTCTGTAGATCGATCTCTGAGCACCATTTCTTCTGTTGTTTAGGTTTCTTTACTAGATGTTTTCCTTATCTCCTCATACAACAAATCTCCCAGAATAGTGTCATAATCAATTGCATCTGTTGTGTTAAACCACACAGTTGTGAATAGATGATCCCAAGACTTAGGCAATGAACATGGTAGCATAACCGTGTTGTCCTCATCTTCGAACTTTACTTCCATATTAGTTAATTGAAAAATCAGATTATTGAATACATTCAAGTGATCAGTAATTTTTGTACCTTCTTTCATTTGCAAGATATACAACTGCCTCTTCAAGAAGATTTTGTCTAACAATTTCTTTGTCATATACAAAATCTCTAGTTTGGTTCACAAACTTGTTGTTTTCTTCTCTTCAGTGATGTTAAACAACACCTCATCTACCAGACATACATGAATAGTACCGAGGGCGCTTGCATCTAGATCGCCCCAATCCTCATCTGTCATGATTATCGATTTCTTTGGCTTTCCAGCCAATGCCTTTTGCAATTCTTGTTGCACAAGAAGATCCCGCATCTTAAGCTTCCATAGTGCAAAGTTATTCTTAGTGCTGAATTTCTCCACCTCAAACTTAGAACTCTTCACTTTCACCATTAGCAAAAACAACCGTCCAAACCGTAGCTTATAAAAATGAGTCTCTTTATAAAATAATAATCTTATACTTCAAGATTGAACCTAAAACTAATGGTGAAAAAGTTTTAAAAAATATTTAAAAAACCTTTTACCAAATACACAAAAGTTCAACTCTTAAAAAATAATATTTAATATTCTCCCAATAAAAACTTTATATGTCATCCACCTTTCTTAAATATCATACCTTTATTAAAACTCACCTCCACCTGTTTAAACATCCACTCACGACCATCTCCTTTTTGAATAAGACAAAAAAAAACCTTCAAAACTTTAGTTTATACCATTCATACCATATCCCATGCGAATTTTGTATTGGAAGATCGACACTCCCCTATGGGTGGAAAGGGAGCACTACCTTTTAAATTAACGCTCCCGTAGTGTGGATGTCCTAGCGTAGATTCTCAGATCAATGCTCCCTTAGTGTGGATGGGGGAGAGCCAATTTTGCTAGTGCTTTGTGGTGCACAAACCGTGTGCACTGATTTTTTCAAAAATCAGTGTTTATTAAGTGTGGTGGTGTCGGTGTGCCTCTAACAAAAACTAGGGACCGTCCATGACCTGGTACTTTTCAATCTCACACCTTATTGCATCCATAGGAAACTTGCACACAATTCTCCTTGGTTCACCTGTGGAACCTACTCAATTTGCCTTGGCTCTAATACCACTTGTTGGGAAGCGGAGGAAAAACATAGCATATAACATAGCATAAAATAGGAAAGATCAACCACGCATTAAACCAAGCACATAAATCATACACTTAACACAGTGATTTATGTGGAAACCCAAATCGGGAAAAAACCACGGGCAATGATTATCGACCTTCTTCTTATTCAAGGGAGAAATACAATAGCCTTCATACAACCATCCTCTCCTCTCACAATTTAATCACTTGCACTCGCATTGTAATCTACCTCTATGGGTATGCTCATATATATAAAATCTATCACTCAGTTGCATAGACTAATCATGAATAGATCACATAGTTACATGAACAGTTCATCAGTAGATTGCATGCATGCACATGTGCATCTACATGTGACCGCATGAGGAAATTCATTGGCATGTTTCCAACAGTTATGAGCAAAGTCTTACAATTCTAGAATCCCAAGAAAATGTTGGTCTTTTGGATTAGAATTCACGATCAATCTTGATTTATTCTAAAAATGTCTCTTGGAAATAGTTACACATGACAAGTGAGTATGATGTGTTGGACACCATATTAGTAAGATATTGATAGATAAGGGAATACACCATGTATGAAATAATTTCATTAAAAAAACACTCCACAGAAACCATTCACATGCCTTAGGTCAAGTTTGTTCTTTCCAACAAGCATAGAAATTGATTGGCTGAGCCATAAAGGATAATTATTTCTTCCCCTTTATTTCCTACTTGTTTGGTATTATGAGCAAACAAGAAGATCGCTTTGAAGGGAAGGAAATAAGATAAAAAAAATGATGGTATAGGGGCTGCTAAGAGAGCCCTCCAACCTGTGAAATTTTGGGCCTCGAATCTGCAAGAAGGCTCTTGTCGCTCATTGCTTTTTCCATTCATCCTGCCATCCCTATACATATATTGGAGGAAGATGAAAATGATACATATATGATCCAAGAAATACGATTGATGGAATGTTGATATAGGCCAGATCCCTTCAACATGTGAGATTTCAAGCCTTGAATTTGTAGGGAGGCTCACATCACCCATTTCTTTTTCCATTCAACATGCCCTCCTTATATGTATACTGGAGGAAGATAAAGGAATTCATAGGTACCAATCCAAGCAATTACTACTTATCACGACTAGCCATAAACACTATGCATTCCTAGCTCAACGACGAGTGATGGATGGAAAGGAAGTCCATATAATCGTAATTTTGACCATATAATGATCCCAACCATGTTGTTGAGAGTGTTTTTTATTAACATACTTCTACAATGCTCTAAAAATATATACACCATCTAGGTTTTACCATCCTCAACAAGGATGAGTGAAAATTGTAGTGCATCATGGGATAGCCTTTATGATATTTCATATATTTCCAAGTTAAAACTTTGGGAACAATACCTTGGAACCCTTAGTATATTGATATCATAGATTTTAATAATATTGTTGGTAAGTTTAATTTTTATATATTTAGTATATTAATTTTAATATGTTCAATTTTTGAGGGTCAAATTTACTGGAAAACTATCTCATTAGTATAGAAAAAATTGTTAATAATTTTGAGAGTTAAAATTTAAGTGATAAAAGATTTGAATTGAAATTGTCAAACTTAAGAAAATGACTAATAAACTAAAATTGAAATGACAATTATCATTATATGTGCTTTCAATTAAATGTTGTTGTAGGATGTTGTATGCTCAATAGAGAATCCATTAAGGTAGATTTTTCAAGGTGCCTCTTGTAAGGTCTTCGGCTAGAAGAGCATGAAGATCCTCACCCATGTCCTCAAGGAGACAAAATTTTGGGTTGCTTAGACACCCAAGTTTCACATCGATTGGGAAACTAGGCACCTTGGAAACATGAACACACCAAGGGGATTTCCCAAGCATGAAGTGACAAAGAGAAGGGGCACACCAAAGAGGTTGGGGTGCGTCGATGTGAGGAGTGCACCCAATAATGGGGTACGTTGGTTCGAATGGATGTGAAGGTTGATGAGCGCATGGGTTTGTTTGGAGACATGCATCCACAAAGAGGCGTGACAGTTTGTTTGGGTGCATTGGTCTATGAAGGGAAGAGACACACCCAAAGGACATGAAGATTTGTGAAGGTGACATTTGGATCCGTTATAAAATAACAAGGCACTCAACCAAGAAGGGAGAACAAAGAGAGAAATATTAGAGTCAATGTTCTGTGGTAGACTTGGGAGAAGAGGGGAGACCTCCCTTAAGGAGCCAAGTCACTCCACATGGGAGGACTTGTGTTTTCTTGAGGCGATTCTATGGATAGAGTTGGGGCAACTTTCTTTGGGTTGAGTTTGGTGACATCTTATCATAGGTTTGGTTGAGACATGCTATATAATAGAACCACAAGTATGTGTGAAGTCGTGTGACAGAGAAGAGATGATGAGTATGTGGTGGATGCATAGTTGGGGTGCTCCATAAGAGTTGTGAAATTTATTATTATGGATGATTATTGGTGTGAAGAATCTTTATATGAGTGTCTTGGTGAGATGACGTGAGTCGTGTGACTTTGGTGAAGTTATAAACTAATCCGATAGTGTTAGGAATTCCTTGTTCCTCTCGCACTGTATATGTGTATCTCTTGTTTGTTTAAGAAGTGTTCTCTTCATTTCATGGATGTATGCTTAAATGACTAAGTGTTAAGACTATTAACAAATTGTCTAAGTATACAAATGAGTTGCACTAGAGTAGGAGTGTGACTTACATGTAGCCTAGAATGGAGTATGGGTATGCTCTAGGTGAAGAGGCATATTTTGGATGGAATATCCTTGGTGTTTTGAAGCATCCAAGTGAGAATCTTCGTGGTGTCATAGTGTTGGGTATATGTTATATTCTTTGCATGTGTGTATGTGGGCACGTCAGATTCGACAATTGTGTCTAACAATCCCTCTAGTAGTGCTATTTATGTCATGTGCATCGGGCGCTTCCTAGGGGGGTACTATGGGGGCCAGGTATGGCCCCCCTTGGTTATGCGTAGTGTTTGGGGCAATGCCCCAAAATTTATTTTTGGGTTGTTTTTTCTATTTTTAGCAGTTTTCTAAATTAATCCCAGATTAAGGGATTAGGGTTTTGGTATTTGTAGAATACCTAAAAACATTGTATATGCCTATCATCATTGTTGGCCTTCCTATAGTGAATTCTTAACCTATAGCCACGAACCCTTTTGGGACTCTTTGTCACTCACTGGGCTATTATGTTTAGTCCATCCTTATGGCCTCTAGTCCTTTTTCCTATGGTATGCCAAATTTTACATCGTAGTTTTCAAAATCCATCCCAACGATTGGTACAAATACTAGCATTGGTATTGGGGGCACAACTCCTCCACATACTCCATTATCATTTGGTGGAATTCATGTCCTTCAAATGACTACTACCATTGGAGGCATTCCTCCTCTTAATCCTAGGTATAATCATGTTTCTTTTGGATGGAATAACCAACCTTACGGACAATCTACTACTCATTTTTTGTCTTTTACACCCACCTCCTTTGTGTCGATTCCTACCAACTCGTTTGGCATGAGGAATCCACCTTTATCCTCTGGGTTCACACCAGGAGGAGGTTAGTTTCACACCTTGGGAAACCCCAAACTCGGGTCCGCTCTGGCTGGGGAAAGTTTTTATAACCCTCATCAGAACATTCCTACTGGAATGGTGCCCAACCAACCCCTTATGAATCATCCTAGAGGAGGGTCTTACAATCTTGGACATGGCCATGGTTCTTACCATAACCCTGGATGGGTTGTGATTCCCCAACCACAATATTTCCAGGGATCTTGGGGCTAAATTCCACAACATTGTCTCCCTTTTCTAGCCACTCTAAACTTTGCATACTTGTCTAAGTTAATGAATGACCTCATGCGTCATGATCCGTCATGACCGTCTGTCCCCACTAAGCTTCCTTCAGATATTCCAAAATTTGAGGGAAGGACTAGTGAGAATCATGGTGATCACATCACCACATTTCACCTATGGTTCTCTTCGAATTCCCTTAATGACGATTCTATTCAGTTAAGATTTTTTCAACGCACCCTCACAGGGGTTTCCACGAAATGGTATATCGAGATACCTAGGGGGGCATACATAACTTTTAATGAGTTACCTTAGTATTCCTCAATCACTTCCAATTGTCGGCTCATTACGATGATGGCATCGAAATTCTATCAAAATTTCATCAAGATAGGGCCACTCATATCTCATATCACATTTAGGAGTGGCGTATATGAAAGAGGTTGATCAGGGTCTATATACCTCTAAAATTCTTGCTAGAGTGGTTCCTTAAATCTCTCCTGCCTTATATTTCGAAGGAAGAAGTTATTTTTGAATCCCAACAGTTAGATATTATATATTCTCAGTCTGGGATGTTATACGAGATTATTCCTAATGCACCAAGGTCAAACTATGACCCTAGAAAAATTCTTGGGCCACATTCGATGGCACTGTAGGCCCCATCAATGTAAAATCTGCAAAGCTGGTGACAAGCCATTTGAAAGACTTGTCTCTAAACCAATCTGCAGGAGGTCCAGCTTTGTATGTATCCTCCAATCCTACACAGTTGGAGGATGCACATTCCGTGAAATCATCGAACGACCCAAATGGTAACCAAAATCCAGGCGGAAATAAGAAGAAAGGACATAATAATAATCGTAAGGGTGGGAAGAAAAATAATAAACCCAAGGACAATGGTAATAATGAGAGGACTAATACTAATGATGGTGAGGGAAAGAGAGAAAGGCAGAAGGTGAAGTTTCCCTATAAGATTTGTATAGACAATCAACTTACCCATTTATAGCCCAAACTTGCGGAAGTTGTGAGGCTTTTATCTATACCGCCCACCATGCTGAGTAATCCTTTTCCATATAACCAACACATGGCCTCGAGCTCCTTGAATGCCATAAATGTGGTGAGTGGGAGTCAAAACCCACCAACACAAGATGGTGACCATTTATGCATCAATATGGTCAAATATGAGGTTAATGTAGCCACTTTATCTCGCAATTACAGTTCTCCACAAACTGTACTTGATCTAGAGTCTGAAGAGGTGGGTTGACCTCATGGCATGACATGCAGCTGGTCCCATCGTTAGATATAATGATGTCTTCTTCGATTGGTTGAGAAATCATATGCTCATGGTTGACGAATATGCATATGTAGGGTTAGAATTCCGAGGAGATCCAGACTTGGTTCTTCCTGAGGGTTCTCAATGGGGGGACATAGGTAAGAAGGACAATTTGTTTTTATCATGTTTTGTGATTTTTAATATAAAATGTTTTTATGTTCTTTATTTGATGACTAATCAAATGCTCTTTGATGATGTAGAAGTGGGACCTTATCGTCCTCCCGGTTCATCCCCCATCTAGAGGCAAGGGGAGAGAGCTGACGTAGCAAGAGTAGCTGCTTTTTACTACGAGATTCTAGAGTAGAATCTAGAAGGGCTCACGATGAACATCCCATATGCCTCCATCGACGATATCCCGAGGCATTATCAACGCCATCCAATGGGCGTGCCTGATTCCATTAGTCGACTACTCCGTAGAGTAGAACAGACAGTCGCATGTTATAGTATCCTTGATGCTCTATTTGTATATGAAGCCATGTGATTCACATTTTTGATATTTTTGTCATCGGACAAAAACCACTTTTTGTAAACTTTTATCGTTATATATATATGAGGATTCTACCGACTTATTTGTTGTATATAAAAAGTGTGATTGGATTTTATAAATGTCTCAAATCTCTATCTAACACATAATTAGCCAATGCATCTGTTAATGTATTTATACATCTAGGAATGTGTTGATATTCAATGTAATCAAAATAACATTCCAAGAGGCGAATTTGTAAATATACACTTAACAATGTAGTAATTAGAATGAAGTAGACATTACTCAACTATAGGACTACTAATTGCGAATCGAGTTGTACAATAAGGTGATAGATTCCAAGTGAAACAATGTCAGTCAATAATTTGATGACTGAACTGTATTCTACAATATTATTAGTTGCACGACCAAGGCAAACACCATGTAGACTAATCAATTCATCTATAGGTGCATAGATTGCCCAAGCAGTAGATGCTAAGTTCTGAGTACTGCAACTAACACCATTAGCGAAGCCAATGTAGGGTAGTGAAGACATCGACATCTAGAAACTAAGAACAATGCAAGGTAAGTAGCTGAAGGTCGAAACCAAACAACAAAAAAGAAAACAAGAGTATGATACACTAAAAGTACAATCACTCATGTGAAAATGAATTAAGAACAATACTTCTTTAAGTAAAGCCCATTTCTGAGTTCACTCAAAGGGATTCCATCATAATCAACCAGCTCATAAGCTCCCTTCTCCAACACTCGTTTGGCAATGTAAGGACCCCGCCACATGGTTTTGAATTTACCGACCCCTAACAAATCACGATATTGATCATAAAGAAGAACTAGATCACCTTCAGAAAAAACACATGGCTTGACATGCTTGTCATATTAAGCTTTGACATGTTTCTTTTGAGTTTCAATAACTAAGGCATCATCATGACGGGTTTCGTCTAATTGCATTAAATACAAAAGATGCTCCTCTTTAGAAGAGGTGTTAGGGAGAAGTACAATGACTAGTTTCAATGATGATATCTCACATTCAATCAACAAAACAACTTCAATACCATAAACTAATTGGAAATGTGTGAATCCCGTGGAAGACTTAACGGATGTCCTATATGTCCATAATGTTGAGAACAACATTGTGTGCCAACTTGTCTTATGAATTACTATCATCCGTCGAAGCATGGTAGTGAGAAATTTGTTAATTGCTTCAACCTAGCCATTGTCCTGTGGGTAATAAGGGGTTGAGTTTTCATGGTGAAGACCCAACTTTTCAGTAAGTTCAGACATCATAAAATTCCAAAAATGACTACCATGATCAACAATGATGGCTTGAGGGACACCAAATCGAGTCATGATATGATTGAATATGAACTTTGTTGTAGTTTACTCGATGTTATCAAATGTAGGCATCGCCTCGACCCATTTAGTGAAATAATCCACATCTACGATGATGTATCCATGCCCCCCTGGTCGAGTGAGGGTTACATGTCATGAAGTCAATGCCCCATTTGGAAAATGGACCAACATAAACTATAGGATGTAAGGGATCAGGATGAGATCTTATCTTGTTATTATAAGTTTGGAAAGCATGGCATTTCTAGACAACAGTAATGTACTCCTTAAAAAAATAAGGCCAGAAATAACCCCCTCGTAAGATCTTTTGGGCAGTGGCATACCCAGAAATATGACCACCACATGCTTCAAAGTGACAGTCATTCAAAGTTTTCTAAACTTCATCGTAAGTGAGACATCGTTGAAATATAGAATCAATACCACATCGGTAAAGGGTATCACCAAGGATGATGTATTGACGAGCTTGATACCGTATACAACGATGATCTGTACTAGATAGATCAGGATGAAAAGTTTGATTTGGAAGATAGATGATGATATATCTGTACCATATGTCATCAGAACTGATCAAAAAAAAGAATTCATCAAGTAAGGAATCCTCTGCCACATTTTTTGTCTCAGTGGAGGGAAGGTCACATATCAATTCAGTGAAAACCAAAGATTTATTTGACTTGGCGTGTTCGAATTCCAAGTCAAACTTCTAGAGAATCACTATCCATTTGGAGTACTTGCCCCCAATAAATTGTCGAGTAAGGCTATGTTGCATGGGGTTGCAATTGGAAATAACGGTGGTTCTGCGTAATAAGCTATAATGACGAAAACGTTGAACAACTTAAACAACTGCCAAGGCCAGTTTCTCCACATGTAGGTATTTGGTTTCGGTAGTCGTGAGACCCTAACTCAAATAGTATATCACATGTTCGTCATGCGAATCATCCTCTTGGACTAAGCCCATAGAAATGGTAGAGTCTGACACAACTAAGTAGAGGAAATAATCCTAGATATAGTTAGGAGGAAACAATAATGGTGTACAGGTTAAGGCAAGTTTCAAATCTTCAAAGGATTTGTTTCCAATATCGTCCCATACAAACTCGTAAAACTTCTTGAGTAGCCGAGTGAATCCTTTCATCAGTTCAACATAATTGGGGATGAATAGGCGTAAAAAGTTTGCCTTCCCTTGAAAAATTTGGAGTTGGCGTAGCATGGAATGAGGAGCTATATTAAGGATAGCCTCAAACTTCAATGGGTCTACTCGAATCCTATGTATCGACATGTTAAAACCAAGAATTTGGTCGGACTCCACACAAAAAACACATTCGTGTGGGTTTAGGAGGATATGATAATAATGACAACATACAAAAATGGACCTTAAATGTGTTGAGCGATCTTGGGGACACATGGAATGCACCGATAGATCATGAAGATAGGATTGGACAATGTTCTTATTATAATGGAAAGCATAAGACATAGTGCATTGAAAGGGCTTGCCAACACTCTTGAGACCAAAGGGTAATTTTCGATAGGCAAAAGTTCCCCAAGGGAAAATAAAAATAGTCTTGTGTTGGTCCGCGGGTAAAATATGAATTTGATTATAGGCGGAGAAACCATCCATCAAAGAGAATATTTCACTGGTGGCACATTTGTCAACGATTTGGTCAATGAAAGGGGCCGGGTGATTGTCCTTAGGAAAATCCCTTTTTATGTCCCTATAATCTACAAAAATGCGGATGGTACCTTGTTTCTTATTTACTGGAACAAGATTGGATACCCAAAGCTAGCTTTAAGAAATTTTTCAACTTCAAGCTTTATAAAAACAAACTTACATGGATGGACTGGGAGAATTCTTTGTTGAATGGGTTTAGCATCCAGGTATGTCTTAATATCATGCACAACAATATCAGGATCAATACCTGACATTTCTTCATAACTCCATGCAAAGACGTCATATAATTATTGGAAAATGGCTCTATAGGTGTAGACCTCATCAATAGAACATGACGCACCGATATGAAAATTTTCTACGACTCCGGGTTTAATAGAGATGTCTTGATCAATGGTAGGTGAAATGTTACTAAAGTTCCCTTCGTACAAAACATCGTGTGTTGACTTAGGAATGAAATAAATAACAACAACGGTCAACAGATTCAAAATCTGTTGGTAACTCTCTATGGTGTCACATTCTAGGAAGAGGATAGAACGATGATGTCCATCATCCCATGGAGTATCTTTCATAGACATGACTGACATGATCATCTCATCAGTAGGAAAGATCACGTGAAACAGATCAGGAGATGAATCACAGAGAGAAGGAAGAGAGGGAGTTGTCGATTGAATAACTTGGTATGAAAATTCAACTTGACTTATAGGCATTTTATCGTTGTAATGAAGACAATCACTAGGGTTAGGTACTATCCAGGGGTCATATGACTCAGGGGTTTCATGAACAATGGTGGAGATCATATTAATCGAAGTGAAAAAAGGAGAAGGAATATTGGGTGGTGGGATTGGAAATGTACCCATCAAAGTTGAATCCTTCAAAAAACCCACGCTGAGATTCTCATAACTGGGAGGTGTCTTTGAGATAAAAGGAACATTGCTAGTACAATAATCAGAATTAAAGAAGGCCAGTTGGTCAACAATAATGACCTTTCCTTGGTGCAAGAAACATATCACACAGAAAAGGGTAGACACAACTACGCAAAGGGAATCAATCCATCTACGACCAAGCAGAAGATTATAATCGAGAGGTGCATTGAAGGCCTCAACTTATATATTGACTGATTTACCTTATAACGTAATAGACAATGAAATAAGAACACTGTAAGGTTTAAAACCTGTACCATTGAAGGACTTAAGTGTATTTTTGTGATTTGGTGAGGGAAGGAGAGCCAATAGCTTTATAACAAGTAACAGACATAACACAGGTCGAGGATCCTTCATCAATAATAGTTCTACAGATATTATTCTTTTCAACAACAACTTGGATCTGAAACGCTAACTGAGGAGGAAGCCTTGGAATGTGATCTTCCAAGTCAAAGATTATTAAATTAGTATCATTCATATCAATTCCACCAATAGCCTTTGATATTGCCTTTCATTGAGCAAGAGAACTTTGAAGGACTTCGAGATCTGACATCGCAGAAGGTGCTTACACAAGGTCTTCTATAATACTGTAGTTTTGGGCAGCATGTGTGTGAGGGTTGAACGCAGAATTTCGAACAATGCCCTTGGGAGGAGGGTGAAGAACTGTATCGAGACCTGATATTTTGAGATGAAGAGGACCATTTGGAGGTGAAGTTGGAGGATAAGGTTGAACCAACGAAGGTGGTATATCATCAACTTTCTCCTTTGACGGAGAGTAATCTTTGGCTCGAGTTGCAACTGCAACCTCATTCTTTTTAGAGTCACCAGTACACATAATGACATAAGATGATGTGGAAGGAGAATTTTGGTCATGAATGACCAGTTGGGCCTGTTATCCCCGATATCTAGGGATAACTAGGAGATCATGTCTCGAGGCCCACATGGTCCTAGACATGGAGTACCGAGAGCAGGAGCGACCTGAGCATGGTCCTGGAGGACCTACCTTCTTCTTCTCAGCCAGACTTGTCCTGGCAGCAGTACCAGCCTCCATCACTACCGGCTTGAGCTTGCATAAGAAAAGGCTCTTGCTCCATGAGGTAATTGGTCCGAGGTATCATGGTATGTGTCATATTTGATCATTATAACCTTCTTGTGTATGCATTGCATCTCTTTTATTTCAGATAACTGCTTGGATTTTACACTAACCCACTTGACCATTGTTGGGCTGATTGATGGGGTAGCTTAGCAAGTTGGTATCCATAGGTTTTGGTTAGCCACCAAAGGGGGTTTGAAGAACCATCGTCCATTCCTCTCATATTATCACCTTTTCATCTTAAAACCCGCTCATCTATCCCACTCCCCTAGTCAG
>ML835026.1:70330-109439 GCA_009831015.1 Picea engelmannii
TAAGTCTTTGCTTTATTAGCCATCATTGACTTCGTCAATAATAGCATTTATTAATTGCTCATGTATTAGAGATAGTCATTGGTTTTATGAAGTACTAATCCACTGCAAGCACACTCTAGTTTTCTTTGTCCTTGTCTCGCAAGAAGGTACATTAGCAGTGGTTATATCTTGGTGACTATCTTATATCGGGCATCAATTTGTGGAAGGGTTTCCCTTTGACTTGGTCTTTATTCATTAGCCTTCATTTATCCAGATTGACTTGGGGACGTCTCCCTTGGAATTGCCACTCCTAAATAGAAAGAGCCCCCCATCGAGGTGACAGTGGGTGGGGAAGCTCCTGTTACGCCGGTTTCAAGCCCTAACTCAAGCTTTCAAACCTTTCCTACAAACCGTGCGATAACAGGGCCTGTTGCTGAGAAGGGAAAGGTTGTGACAAAACGATAGGTTTATAAGGCTTCCTAGTCCCTTGGAGGAACTTAGTAACCTCAACACGTCTCGGACAATATTTCGTGTAATGGTCGTCACCACAAATTAGGAAAGGGTAATGAGGTTTACATGTATCTTTATCATCACTAGTTTTTGTTTTGGCTTTATCAGATTGTGGATTATTATTCTTGTCCTCCTTGTTCTTACCATTTCATTTATTTTTATTTTTATTCTTCCCGGTACGTGTGGATTGAACCGAATTAACTTCAGTAGTCTTACCGCGGGAAGGAGTAGGAGCAGGAGTATTTTGTACATTAGAATTATTATATTTGGGATTGGTGTGACCGACATGTGCAGGTTGGGTCTCAGCATGAAAGGTTCCAATAAAACTATCAACAACATGAGAAGTTATTGGAGGTGTCGGGGTAGGGTTTGTGGAAGGATGAGGAGCATCAGGTATCAAATCGTAAAGTGTTCCTGTTTGCGAATAAATGATATCTAGATATTAAGCACGACTGATCGCCTACTCTTCAGTGACAACACCACCAATGGAGACATCATGAGCAATAGGTCCAATGAGTGATTTGGTAAACCACTAAAACAATAGTTGATAAGGAAGGGGAACTTTGATTAAACGTCTTCTCCTCCTCCACTCATTGATGTGATAAAAAATATGAGTGGATGAGGATTGTTTGAAAGAACTCAAATGTTCGGTTCATGTCTCGTATCGAATAGGAAACTGGTAATGTGTCAAAAAGACCATGGCTAGGGTGTTAAAGTCATTGAAGAATCCTTGTGGTAACTCGATGTACCATTTTTCTGTCGAACCCATGAGAGTTCGTTGGAAAAGTCATAATCTAATAGAGTCATCCATCAAGGAGTTGGACAAACACCACAGATGAAAATTCATAACATAATTATTCGAGTCTTTTCCTGCTCGACCGTCAAATTTAGGAATCTCGGATGGTAACTTGGCCGGTATGACGGGCCAATAAGGAGAATGCAATATAGGATCATTCAAAATCCTAGACAAATCAGGCAAATCCAAATTGGCTAGAAAAGGAAACTGTCGATTCACTTTAGGAAATTGGTAGTTCTAAGTGGGAAGCCTTGTAGGTATACCAGTAGGACCATAAGCAGTCTGCAGATAATTAGACAGTCTTGACAGATTCAATTGTGGAGGATTGTAAGGCAGATAACCCACAGGGTTGGGTTGATTAGGTATGTTCCCTTGGAAAGGAACATTGGATTGAAAGTTTTGACCCCAAGTGGGGTTCAAGGAACCTATATATGGTTGAATGAGGTTAGGGGGTATAGAAGTATTGACTTGAGGATGTTTCCCCCTAGATGGTTGTAGATTTCCTTGGAAAGGTAGATTCCAATGTTGGGATTGTAATTGTTAGTCTCTAATTTTGCTAGGCTTTAGTGAGAAACCCTAATCCCAAACCCTTCCTACCTGCACTTCATTGTCTTCTTTCATTTGATTTTAATCTTTGTTTTCAGCTTGTTATGATTGGGATTTTAGCTTTTTGAATAATTTCTTTAAGTCTGGATATTTAAGACATGGTTTTACAAGATGTGTCACTTCATATGCCTGTTTGAATTTTGCAAATTCAAAATTCTTCTAGTCATTAATAGTGCTACTGGAATAACATTATTCCCGTAGCACAAATATAATCACGCCTTAATATGCACCTGCCACCCTGATTTCATTATGATTACACAGATCATGGACTAAGAATTCGCATGTGTCCCATGATAGCTCTTAAATATTTTATGATTCAAACCGTTACATGATCGAATTTTTATGTACCTGCAAAGGACTCATTTCAAATCGTTCAATTCCCAAAGATCATTATTTGAACTTGTCACTCATCATTATGATTTTGTTGAATTATAAGCACATGTGTTTTCTCAGAAGAACTGTTATATGCTAACAATTGCAGGTTGTAAATTCAGAATCTGAATATTGCCAGTTGTAGCATAGGGTTATTAATATGGTGCCTAAGAGAAGTGGGCAAGTGGTCAGATTGGAACCTGAGGGCACCGATATTCTTGAAGCATATCCGTAGATGGCGCAGAGATTTAGAGATGTTGGCTGGTTTGAATTCCTCACTACCTTCCAAGTATGATGAACATGTATCTATGGCATTTGCAAAGAATTTCAATAGCTACGAAGTGGAGATCGGAAAATTGTTGATGCTGGTGATAGAATAATCCATTGCTAAAGATTTCAGATTGGTACTCGGAGGAGAGCGATGGTGGTAGAAAGAGCATATAGTCACAGAGTTTGTTAATCATTTTTTTCTACCAGATAAGAAAAACCCTGGTTTGAGAAAGGGAGTTCCTCACAATTGGATTAGAAGGGAATGACACACTTCTTTAATCATCATCCACAAGTATATCACCTATAAAGGAAGATTTTCATTGATTTACATCTACCATATTAGAATGTGAATGCATCTGAATGGAGATTATCCTTTAAATTTGCCCTATTTCTTACTCAAAATCCTAGCCAAAATGTCAAAAAGAGTGCAGTCACACCCCGCCACTGCAAAGAGTAAATTGTTCCACCAAGTCTTAATTAAAACTCTAGTCGTTTCTTCTCTGAGGGAGGTACATAAACCTTGGAGTTGGTTAATCCAGTCCCTAAAACCTGATCCACAACCTAGAAAACAAAAAAACGGTAACGGGAAAAGGTTTGTTTCACAGGAACCAAGTTTCCCAGTTGATGAAACTCTTGTTAAAGAAGAGTTTCCTGACATCAGGGTAATAAGGACCAACATAGGTAAGAGATCTCAATTGGAGACAGAAAACAAAATGATTTCTAAGGAAGATTTAAAAATAGAAGAAGATTATGATGTTAAACCCTCAGCTAGGCATAAATCTCCAAAAACTAGTAAGAGAGGTGTTGCAGTTAAAAGACAAAGGAAGAAATATGTGCCGGTGTCTAAAAAACCTAGGAGGAATTCAACTAGAATTACCAACAAATACAGGCTAAGGTCTAAAGATATGTTCGATCCCTCAATCAAAAAAGAAGATGTCATCATTCTGAGGATGCTAAAACATATTTCAAGCAAAGGTCAAACAAACCCCCATTACATAAAGAACCAGAAAAAAGAGACAAGCAGGTTATTCCATCCTCTACAGGACCTGTAACAAGAGCCACTACCAGATTGTCACGAGCTAAAGAACCTATTGAAAGTATAAGTAAGGTCCCTAAAAGTACACAAAGCCATCTTGTAGATTCAAACCACCTATCAGACATACCTAAAGCCATGGATTCATCTAGTTCAGATGAATAGCACAACTCATGATTGGTTTCTAGGTACCAGATTAAATTGAGAGAGCCTAAAGCTGGCATAAATCTGAATGAGTCTGCACCTGCAGATGAGTTCCATGAATTTAAGGTCAAGATCATATCTGACAAAGAAAAGATTAGAGAAATATTAAAGGTAGTGAAACAAATGAAGAAGGAGAAGGCTCATGTTGAAAAATGGAGTTCCAAGTAACAAGATGTAACACACCCACTACGAAATTTAAAAATTTTCGGCCTTTTCTTATTTTCTCCGAGGAATAGAATTTCCCCAAGTCCCTATGGGACCTGATACAAATCCTGTCATCCCTTATTTGTACTCATCTGATCGACGGTTATGGCCACATGCCTTATCGGAGGGTACTCATCGACTTTCGCAATACGGGAAATCGCGATATAGGTATTCCCTTGTTCATTTCGGGGTTTCATCCATCGGAATTTTGAGGCTACTGAATTACGAGGAAAACTGACCTTTGAGAGTCTCGGGCACTGGAAAGTCAAAACACCAAAACCATGTGTGCGAATCCATTTCGTGACTTCACCTATCGATATTTTGCAAGTCAGGAGTTCGGGGGATGCGATGACAAAAGGTCTCACATTGGCGTCTTCCGGGAGCCAAACTCTGAATTACTAACTCTAAACATACTTCCCTGTTTCCCGATTTCCACCATTGGGAATTTAGGATATGCGACGATAGGAGGTCTCGCACTTAGGTTTCCCGGGAGACGAAACTCTGAAACCTTAACATACATATAGTTGTATATATGTGTCACTTAGTCCATTCCGGGAATTCGTAGATTCGGTTTTCGGGACTGGTGAACATAAGCAAACTTACCGTCAGGTATCATGGGTGCTGAAACACTGACACACCAAATACCATCTATGTTAAGCCATTTCGAGACTTTGCAAGTTGAGAGTTCGGGAGATGCGAGTACAAGGGAATATGCCCTTGAGCATTCCAATTTCTGAAGTGTCGAAGTCTCGTAACCTATCCATGTATCGTTCTTTCGAGACTTCACCCATCGAGATTTTGGGATTGACGTGTACAAGAAGACTGACCCTTGGGTTTCCCGGTTGCCAAAACACCAATACACCAAGGCTTACCCATGCTAGACCTTTTCCGGATCTCATACTTCGGGATTTCGTGATGGGTAATGACAAGAAGTCTCACTCCTAGGTTTTCCCAGGAGCCGGAACACCAAAAAATCATAGCTACTCCATCCTATTATCATTTCAGGATTTCGTGGATCGGAGTTTCGCAATGTGCACAGAAAGGAGATCTCGCGCCTAGACCTTCCGGGAGCCGAAACTCTAAAATACAAACTCCTAAACCTACGTATCTATTTTAGGGTATAAAGGGACTTGCGAGTATAAAGGGACTTTCACTTAGGTATCCCGGGTACCGAAATGCCGAACTATCCTATCTCATCCACTCCTTAAACTATTTCAGGGTTTCGATTATCAGGGTTTCGCAACTCGTGATGATCAAGGTTCTTCCCCTTTGTCTTCCCGGGTACTGAAACACCGAAATTCTTACCGGTAGCCACGTGTCCTATAAATGGATGGTTCAGATACTCCCACAAACCCTAGGGATCTACGGTCTCGATTTCTTTGCTACTTAAAAAGATAAAAGGAAAGGGGTTGAGGCATTAATGCCCTCGTTTCCTCCTCCAATCTAACGGTCGCGACTGACCTCAGATCTTCCGATAGGATCTCGTCCGTCAATCGATACTTATCCACACGTTGTCATTTCGATATTTCTCAAGTCGAGGTTTCGGGACTTGTGAGTGCAAGGGGACTTTCCCTTGGGTATTCCAAGTACTGAAATGCCGAAATGTTGAGGTCTACGAGGACCATTCTCCCTCGTACAAGATTTTAAGACTTAAACTATAACATCCTCCTTCGGGTCCTCAGGTAATTTACACTAGGTTTTGAAGACCAGACTGGAAGGTCTTCTCGAAGGTAAGGGAGTGGTCTCGAAAGGGTGTCTTCATGAGGAAATCTATCCAAGGCATTAGGTAGGACAAACATAGGAACAAATTTCCTGAGAGCAAACTTGAAAATATGTATTAGTTCATCATATATATATATATATATATAAGCCATACGTGGTCTTTCCAATAAAAACATGTAACCATCATTTCTGATCAAAACACCATGCAGACAGTCTTATAATGAAACCATTCATAATTGTATAGACTATGAACATACATATCAGCATATAAATTTCAAGATACAAGATATAATACTTATCAAAAAAACACCAGGTGATGCAACTGTTGAGAGCGGTGCTCGTTTCCACCCAACCGTAGGCTCAGCGATTCTGAATGGATTTACCACTAGCCACCCTCGAGCTAAGACCATGATGCTGCGAGACTAAGTCTTTGTTCGCCAGTGACAGATAATGAAGGTTACTCTCCTTCTTCTCTGCTATCACTCACTCTATAGTTTTTTTAGAGTTCTTTCGATCTCCCTTCCTCTTTCCCTTGTGTCTGCCCCTTGATCTCACACTCTTCTTGCCTTTTCTCTTTTCAGTGAGGTTTCGTGTGGCACAATATTCCTCATGGTGGTCAGGTCTGATGACTCTACGGATGGGTGGTTCACCCCCATCCCTCATTACTCATGAGGATCCATTTACCTACCAACCTAGCGAGTGATTTAATTTGGGGCCAGCGAGTCGCTCTTGGTTCTCTGGGCCAGTGAAGTCCAAATATGGTATTGGTTTTGGTGGAAGTTAACACCACCATTCCAGGTGCCTTCCACCACCTTTCTTCAACCATCGTGGTCTCGTTTTCAGTACATCCCCCTCGCAACAGTCCTGAAATATATATATTCATAATATTATTTACATTCATCGACCTTTTTCACAAGGTCCATTCACATCAATACTTGGCCAGTATAGTTATTTTTACAGACTGGGGGAAACAGGGTGTTACACAAGAAAAGATGCAAGATTTCAATAAGTAAAGATGAACACAACAGAAAGAAGAAAAAACAAAAATGAAATACAGGAAATACTTTGCTTTTCCTGTTTTAGTCCTTATCTTCAAAAGAAGTTTCTAAAACTATGGAGATGAATTTGTTAAAAACAAAAGAGGTTTTTGTTGGTAACAGTCCCCTTCAAAAAAAACTCTCTTGTTTTTTACATATCTATCACATTTTAAGAGATTCAAATATATCTTTGAGGCCGGATTTTCTAATAAAGCTACATGAAATACTCTGGTGTTTTTTACTTATTTTAGTCTTTTTATTCAAGAGAGGTTGCAAAAAATATGAAGAGGAATTTGTTGAAAAAAAACGAGGTTTTTGTTGGGAACATGCCCCTTCACCAAAACCTCTCTCATTTTTTACACAACAATCACATTTTAAGAGATTCAAATTTATCTTTGAGGCTTATTTTTCTGTGATTTCATAATAAATAATTTCTTGTTTTAGTTAGTAATTTTTGGAGAGGTTGTAGAACATATGGTGATGAATTTTTGGAAACCAAAAGAGGTTTTTGTTGGTAACGAGTCCCTTCACAAAACCCTCTCTCTTTTTTTACATATATATCACCATTTGAGAGATACAAATATATTGGTGGACCCTAGTTTTCAGGCATTTTCGAGATCTATTTTCCTAAAAATTCTCATGGACAACAGTTGACAAGCCACCTCATCAATTCAAATTGGAGATCAGATTGGATTTTCTCCTTGATTATTTGAAACAAGAAACTAAATATAGATGAGGAGGTTTTCAGATCCATTTCCTTTGGATCTTGATAATTATGTATTGTTCTATATAAACTCTGTAGAAGGAGAAGTTTAGGGTGGAAAATGGGAGATCTAGAGGACTTATTTTGAAACTCGTTGTAAGGAATTATTGTTCTATTTGACACTTAATAGAAAAGGCATATGGATGGTTAGACACTCTTTTCTAATCTTTTTTTCTTTCTTCCTGCTTGAGTTCATTATTCAAACTGCAATGCATTTGTTTCTTGATTGTTAATTAATACAATAAGGAATTTGTTGTGGAAATTATTTTCAAGTTTTGATTTCAAGATGATGGTCTTGTTTCTTTATGATATCCTGAGACAAGAATTTATGTGAAGTTGACAAATTGAAGGCTTCATCCTCTCTTTTTCTTATTGGTCTAATCTATCTATGTGACTACCTTTTAATCAGTCAATGGGATATACTATGTTCTGATTTTGAATTTCATATTATGTTATAACCTTGAGCCAGTTTTCAACCACCTTATTCAAAAAACCAAATCATAAAAACCTTAAAAACACTTTGCAATAAACCGATGATGCCCTAGATTTCCCTCTCACAATCAAGTTCAAATTTAGGGACTAACATATTTTGGCGTCATTGTCGGGGACGAAGCAGTGAAGAAATCTTCCCCGGGAGAACGACAATGATTAGATCCGCTTCTTGATGGTGAACAAGAAGAGGGCATGTTATTGACCACAGATATTTCATCATGGAGACTCCACTATCTAAATATTAAAAGGCGACTTGACTGAGGATCCAACTATGGAAGCCATTTTGTCTCAAAGGTTTTCCTTTTGTGATTTTTCAAATGTAGTTGGTTTTCCAAACCTAATGCTTGGTAGAGGTGAATGGGAAGGTACCCTTCCTACATTTAAAGGTGAAGATTGGGAGGTTCCAACTGAGCATCTGCTAGATTTTCACGAGTTTGTTCATGAATGTCAGATTATGCATGAAGACGTCCACATCAAAATTTTCAGATACTCATTGAAGGGAGCAACCCTTGATTGGTGCATATCTCTTACAGCTTCAAGTATTAACTTATTGGCAAGTTTTCATGATGCTTTCAATACATTTTATAAAGAAAAATTTTCCACTGAAATTCTTTTTGAAAATTGTTGTGATGTATTTGAGAAGCATATTTAGCAGAAAGCAGATTTTTCCTCAGTTTTCCAGAATAAAAATCATGTTAATAAGGAAAATCTTCAAGATACTATGGATGAGAAAGAAAGAAATGTTTTTTCAAATCTATCTCAAGATCATATTGCTCATGAAAATATGCAAAAATATTCATCTTTGTCATTTGAATTTTATCATGTTGTTCCAAATTATAATGAATATAGTGATGATGATCTTGACACTCTAGAGCCCGAAGTATCTATGGTGATAGAATCTGACCAACGGATTTGTGAAGGTATAAAGTTCATCATCTATGAAAAACCATAGTCAGTGTATGACAGTCAGTTTCTTGACTATCATGATGGAATTGTTGATGTTTTTGTTTAAGGAACTTGTGATCAGATTCAGGATAACCTTGATGCCTTTGATTGCCAATGCTCGAAAAATAATCATGCTCTTTTTCCAGCAGAACAAATGAAGTATCATTTGATAAGTGAAGCAGAGGAATAGTGGAACCTTTTGTATCATCTAGATATGCAACACAATTGGTAGGATCTTGTGGATGTCTGCATAGAGATGGTTTTTTCAGAAGCTTTCAGCTTTGCAACTTTTGGAATTAAAATAGTCTAGGATTGTAAGTATGTATTGCAACTTAAAATTCTGCTACAAGTCATGAGGTCTTCTCTAAATTTTATTTCCATACAAGAATCTTTTTCAGTCATCTGGATGTTATCATGGCTTCATTGGAAGCATAATTTCACATGATTAGCTAGTTTTACGGGTTAGAAATAGGAATAAGATAGAAGAATAATCTCACCATACGAGTATTAAGATTCTTTTCATTTTGTTAGTTTGCAACAGTAATTTTGTTTTCAGTAGTGTGTTCAAAATTCGAATAAAGATTGCAGAGATCTGGTGAAAGTATGAATGACTCCACAAGCCCAATGGACTAGGCATAGCATAAACAAAATGTTTGCAAAGGAAAAAGTTTTTAGGTTGCGTTGCATGGATACACAGAGGAAAGGGCACATTGGTCTACAGTTCTTGGATTTTATTATCAAAATTCCATTTCCAAAAGGAGCTAGTGTTAGTCTCTAATTTTTCTAGGCTTTAATGAGAAACCCTAATCCCAAACCCTTCCTATTTGCACTTCATTGTCTACTTTCATTTGATTTTAATCCTTGTTTTCAGCTTGTTATGATTTGCATTTTATCTTTTTGAATAATTTCTTTAAGACTGGAGATTTAAGACATGGTTTTGCAAGATGTGTCACTTCATATGCCTATTTGAATTTTGAAAATTTAAAATTCTTCTAGTCATTAATAATGCTACTGGAATAAAATTATTCTCGTAGTGCAAATATAATCATGCCTTAATATGTGCCTGCCACCCAGATTTCATTATGATTACACAGATCGTGGACTAATAATTCACATGTGTCCCACGATAGCTCTTAAATCATTTTATGATTCAAACCGTTACATGATCAGATTGTTCTATACCTGCAAAGGACTCATTTCAAATCATTCAATTCCCAAAGATCATTATTTGAACCTGTTACTCATCATTCTGATTTTGCTTAATTATAAGCGCATATGTTTTCTCAAAAGAAATGTTACATGCTGACAATTGCAGGTTGTAAATTTAGAATCTGAACAGTGCCAGTTGTAGCATCGGGTTATTAATATGGCACCTAAGAGAAGTGGGCAAGTGGTCAGATTGAAACCTGAGGCCACTAAGATTCTTGAACCATATCCGCAGATGGAGTAATATTTAGAGTTGTTGGCTGGTTCAAATTCCTCACTACCTTCCAAGGTTATGACGAACATGTATCTATGGCATTTGCAAAGAATTTCAACAACTACGAAGTGGAGATCGAAAAATTGCCGATGTTGGTGACAAAATAATCCATCACCAAAGCTTGCAGATTGGTATTCGGAGGAGAGCGATGGTGGAAGAAAGAGAATATAGTCACAAAGTTTGTTAATCAGTTTTTTCTACCAGATAAGAAAAAACCGGATTGGAGAAAGGGAGTTCCTCACAGTTGGATTAGACAGGAATGGCACACTGCTTTAATCATCATCCATAGGTATATCATATGTGAAGGCATATTTTCATTGATTTACATCTACCAAATTGGATTGTTAATGCATCTGAATGGAGATTATCCTTTAAATTTTCCCTATTTCTTACTCAAAAGCCTAGCAAAAATGTCAAAAAGAGTGCAGTCACACCCCGCCACTGCAAAGAGTTGTTTGTTCCACCAATTCTTAATTAAAGCTCTGATTGTTTCTGCTCTGAGGGAGGTACAAAAACCCTAGAGTTGGTTAATCCAATCCCTAAACCTTGATCCACAGCCTAGCAAATAGAAAAAGGGTAAAGGGAAAATGTCTATGGCACAGGAACCAAGTTTCCCAGTTGATGAAACCCATATTAAAGAAGATTTGCATGCCATCATGGTAACAAGGACCAAAATAGGTAAGAGACCCAAATTGAAGACAGAAAAAAAAATGTTTTTTGAGGCATATTTAAAAATAGAAGAAGATTCTGATGAAGATTATGATGTTAAACCCTTAGCCAGGCATAAAGCTCCAGAAACCAGTAAGAGAGGTGTTGCAGTTAAAATACAGAGTTAGAAATATGTGCCGGTGTCTAAAAACCTAGGAGGAATTCAACTAGAATTACCAACAAATACAGGCTGAGGTTTAAAGCTATGTTTGATACCTCAATCAAAAAAGAAGATGTCATAGTTATAGAATATCATTCTGAGGATGCTAAAATAGATGTCAAACAAAGGGCAAACAAACTCCCATTACATAAAGAACCAACAAAAAGAGACAAACAGGTTATTCCATCCTCTACAGGACCTATAACAAGAGCCACTACCATATTTTCACGAGCTAAAGAACCTGTTGAAAGTATAAGTAAGGTCCCTGAAAGTACAGAAAGCCATCTTGTAGATTCAGACCACCTATCAGACATACCTGAAGCCATGGATTCAACTAGTTCAGATGAAGAGAACAACTCAGGATTGGTTTCTAGGTACCAGATTAAATTGAGAGAGCCTAAAGCTGGCATAAATCTGAATGAGTCTGCACCTGCAGATGAGTTCCCCGAATTTAAGGTCAAGATTAGATCTGACAAAGAAAAGATCAAAGAACTCCGAAAGGTAATGAAACAACTAAAGAAGGAGAAGGATCATGTTGAACAATGGAGTTCCAGGTAGCAAGAGAAGATACAAGATTTCAAGAATTAAAGATGAACACAACAGAAAGAAGAAAAAATAGAAATCAAATACAGGAAATAATTTGTTTTTCTTGTTTTAGTCCTTATCTTCAAAAGAAGTTTCTGAAACTATGGAGATGAATTTGTTAAAACCAAAAGAATTTTTTGTTTTTAACATGCCCCTTCACAAAAACCTCTCTTCATTTTTACACAGCTATCACATTTTAAGAGATTCAGATATATCTTTGAGGCCTAATGTTCTGATAAAGCTACAAGGAATACTCTATTTTTTTTACATGTTTTAGTCTTTTTCTTCAAGAGAGGTTGCAGAACATCTGGAGAGGAATTTGTTGAAAACAAAAGAGGTTTTTTTGGGAACATGTCCCTTCACAAAAACCTCTCTCAGTTTGTACACAACAATCACATTTTAAGAGATAAATTCGAATCTCAAAGATATACTATGTTCTGATTTTGATTTTCATGTTATGTTATAACCTTGAGCCAGTTTTCAACCACCTTATTCAAAAAACCAAATCATAAAAAACCTTCAAAACACTTTGCAATAAACCGATGATTCCCTAGCCTTCCCTCTCACAGTCAAGTGCAACTTTAGGGACTAACAGTAACACAAGTATGTTTTGTCCATAAAGTGGGTTATGGACTCCAACCTGAGGTTTCCCCCCAGGTTGAGGTTGTCTCCCAATATGATGTTTCCCCACAAATTGAGGTTGTCCCCCAGCTTGAGGTTGACCTCCAATAGGAATCTGGAAACCATAAGTGATAGAAAAACTGGTGCCTCCAAGTAGATTGGAGCCACTAGGGCCAGGGTGATGAGATCCTCCTAACAAGGGTGGAGGAGGAATGTAAGGCCCTTCAGAGAGAATCTGGGTAGGCGTAAGAACAAACTGACTCGCGACATTATACCCAGGAGGAACTAAAAGTCCAAACCCTCCAGATGGAATATGGGTAGGGATAGCAATGAAAGTATTCAGGGCTTTATACCCAGGGGGAAGTGATGTATTTGGTCTAGGTGGAAGTGGTGTTCCAATTAGAGCTTGGGTGAAAACCAAATTTCTGGTAGAAACCGTGGTAGCTTGTGGGACCATAATAGAATGGTCCATCTTGAGATGAAGGATAGAGTGATAGCCGACCAATAACTGATCTGAAATGGTGGTGACACTACTACTAGTACCAATAAAATGGTCTAAAGGTACTATATAGGTAACGGACGTCTCAGGAATTTTCGATGCCATAGGTTGATCAGGATTCACTCCCAGGTTTCCGTAAAGATCACATACTGTCAAAGGGATGGAACTAGGATTAGAAGTTCCGACAGTGTGAGTCGGGGTCCTAAATGATTCAGTCTGAAAAAGTGGATTCTCTACTCCAGATCCTGTGTTAGGTCCAGTAGGTAGTCCAATACTTTCAACAACAACAATTTCTCCTGATGAATTCATTCGGAGAAAATGTGTGTCTTGTATAATACTCAATAATGGATTTGGGGTGAGTCAGAAAGCCTCTAAGGAATCTGAAACAATTCGAAATCCTTCAAAAGTGTGTGTGCTTCCAACTTCAGAAGCTACTTCGTTATTGACTACTCCCTCAAGAGATCCTTCTGGTGAGTTAGGAAGCAAAGGGAGATAACCTTCCATATCTTCCAGGGGTATCCCTTGCATCCTATGTGAACGACGAAGGCTGATGTTGGATGAACTAAGTAAATAACGAAAAAAATCTATGGCCAACTAGAGAAACAAAACAACACTCGCTAATAAAATCTAGAAATCAAACCATGTAAACAAACCTTCTTATTTAGAAGTCACTATTTGGTGATGAAATCCAATGTCACGAAATCAAGACAAGAAGGGGTTCATATAGAGTGGTTGGAAAAGTTACGTTGACGACCTGCTTAATGGACTTACACCCTGGTGCAAGCTCCCAAACATAATCGTGGGTATACCCTCCAAGGAGCCCGAGTGAGTTTGACCAATGTCAATTCCAAGTACTATGAAGACTTGCCCCTCCACAGTAACCTCATGTAAAGATCCTAGAGATATATTCTACTAAGGTTACCAACTACAACAGTGATTCTTAGGGAAACAATCGATAATCTAATCCATGCGCAAACAAAGGGTATCTAGCCTGAAATAAACTTGAAATGCTTCCACTCATAATTGTGGGTATACCTTCAAGTCACCCCCAATAATACACATAATCTCTACACTAAGAGAAATAAAGCAGGGTGAGTAACTCTACCAGTCTCAATGCGACCTCAGGTTTGACCCTTGTGTGAGAAGGGCTTCCCAGGACAAAATGTAGCAATTGGATTTGAACTCTCCCTATCACAAGATATTATTGTGTGTTTTGATGCTTTGTAGAGTGTGCCTTGCAACCTATACCAAAGCTCTATCCTAGCTAATGTTGGTGAAAAACATCGCTAGAAAATAAAAGTTACTAATAAATTTTAAATTTACGCTGTGTTTTAGAGGCTATTGTTTACTCAAAAAGGATATGGAAATGAAAATGATGAAGTTGTGATCTTGACCCAATAAAATTCAAAAAGAGATGAATGTGCAATTTTCAATTCAAGGAACTCTAATTAAAGTAGGGAGAAGGTATCCTTTTGAAGTACAACAAGCCACAAATTGCAATTTCTTAATTTTGAATGAACACAATTCGAAATAATCATGAACTACAAAATTTTCCAATTCTTCTCTTTAACAAATATTTCGAATGTAATAATTTTCTTATAAGAGATTACTAAACAGAATAAATGAATTCAGTTCTTCCTTTGCAAAACAAAATCAGAGATGTAATGATGAAAGGAAAATGTCACCCAAGAAAATCAAGACACTCTCAACACACTTCCCAAATCAAACTCATAATATAGAAAAAAATGAAAAAGACAAGAAAACCTTTTGTCACATGCAAGCAAAAAGTGTTTCTTAATCAACAAACAATCTAAAAAATAAAATGAATCCAAAACTTCATACAAACTAAAGACCCTTTGTCAAACGAGCACCCAAATCAAGATCTGAGATTATATCCTTATGACAATGATCACAAGCAAAAACTTGCAGAATGCAAAGAAATACTTTCAATCACTGAAAACCAATCAAGATCAATCTTTAAACTCATAGATCAATCAAACATGGGCATTAGAATTTCACCCCAGGTGATTAAGGAAAAACTGGGAGGGAAAAAGAGAAATTCACTCACTCCAACAAAATCTATAGGAGTCATCGCAGGCTGGGTATGGGACACAATGTGATGAGAACAGGTCATTGCAGGCTGCTAGAAGAGCACAGTCCGTCGTTTCCGCATTGGTATGGTCAAGAAGAGTGCGAAGTTTAAGTGTTGTCGCAGGCTGTCAATGAGACACAGTGCAACGATCTCTGTAAATGAAGAAAAAATGGGAGAAAGACGAAAAATCTGATGGAACCTCTAGACCCAGGGAGTCCATATGGATCACCTACAAACTCAGAGAATGAAATTTAACATAGGAAGGCATACTAAAGGCAAACGGGAAGAAAAAAATCAAAAGGTGGTCATATCCCCAGTATGGTCTCCAATTTTTTTATGGGACTTATCGGTAAATGCAGACATAAACAAATCTCCCTATATCCACCTAGATCTAGAACAAAACAGAACAGAATATGATGCTTTCCCTAAGCTTTAACCATTGAGTTTACTATTTAACAAGAGATGGGAAACATACCGTTTAAATATCACTTCCTCTTGTCATTGTCATCCTAGCTCCACCTCGATGCTCCTGTGATATTGAATCTACAAGGGAACACAATCCAACCAAAGTGAAAGAAGTATAATATACTCAAAGAGAACCTATGTATGTGATCAAGGAATCATACAATAAAGAAAATCAAGTTTTATAGGAAAGAAACATATCACTATATCATATTAAAATGATAGTGGAGATTACAACCAAAGCCTTGATGTCACAAGGTCCCCTCTCGATGGCCCTTTGCTCTAACACACACACTTGCTCCAACCTTGAATGAAGAAGATCCACAATGACTTGATGAACTAAAATGAAGCCCTCAAGTATGAACTGAAGTAGAATTCCTCATCCAATTCTTAGCCTATTCAACCTTCATTAACCTTAGTCTTTTCCATGAGAAATCCCTCTTTATATAATGTGAGGGAGAGATGGTTGAAGAGATTAGGATGATCCCACCAAATCAGGGAAGCAAGTAAGATCCCAATCATACAGATGCCACCTCACCTTCTAGAAGATCCCTTCTATAAATTTCATGAAACTTTTCCTTTTCTTAGTCTTTTGACATCGTCACACCCTAGCTATAGACACGTCTGCAGAGACGTCGCATTCCATCTTTAGAGCCAGGGGTGACGATCAGGCATCGTCACACCCTGTGTATAGTGAAACCTACGACAACCTTCCTTAATAGGGTTTTTGAGAAGAGAAATTCAGTCACTTTCCTCATGAAGAAAGGCTCTTTTAGGGAACATGAACACATTTTGTCAATGGATCACTAAGGTGACCAAATTAATGAGTAACACATATTTTACTATATTTGATTTTATAAAAGGATATTCATCAAACACTGCATCTCTATCCATGATGATTCTGTGGGTAGTAGGATCCCATAGTCTACACCCCTTAACATCATCACCATATCAAAGATCTACCTGTTTGATTTGGGTCCAATCATAGACTGCTGATAAAAAACCATAGGCATCACAATTGGATAATTTCACATTTGATTAATTACCAAATGAACTTTTCATACCTCTTCCTAAATCTTCCTCTCTTTTGAAACCGATGGTGACCGATTTACCAGATAGCACAACCGCTTTTGTCCACAACTATTGTTGCAACTTGAAATTACTGAACATGCCTATTTGATCCCAACTTCCTTGCAATACTCTCAAAGTTCCATGGATATGAACTTACGTTCATCATATATTCTCAAACACTTGATTGACCTGCCAACACATCAACCTTTCTACAAACCTACCTTTCTAAACTGGACACACTACTCCACCTCGAACTTTGTATTCAAAGAACTTTGACCAAATTCGGCCAAACCAACCAAGTAAAATTTCACCACTTACCTCTAGGCCCATTTACAATGGAGTTCACCAAGCCTTTTATAGGATTCATTGCATGCAATCCATGGAAACAATACCATGGGATACCCAAAACACATGGACCCCAAAAACCACCTTCTTTGACCTAAACATAGATTTAACTCATTATCTCTTTCACCGAGTCAAGGTTAACCCAACATACATGCCCCCCCCCCCACATATTCAATCTACCTAAAGCTATGTCTATACTTTTCATAGGTGACCTGATAAACCAGGGGTACACATGCCTATTCGTGTCTTACATACATATTCCCATTTACAAGCAATCAATAATTTCTACAACTCCAAAGTAAATACAATTTATTTTTTTCATAGTGACTCAACCATCACCACCCTACACCTTCTATGCAAACACAGGTGGACAGAAACAAAACACAGAAAAAACTTCATCAACCATACCTGTAGCTATATTTTATTCTTTTGTGGAGTCTTCTTTGGATGCTTGCTGTCTATTCCAACAATCCTTCTTGACATGCCCAAATTTTCCACAAAACCAACATTTTGCCTTACCCTTACTGTCTTTTGACTTAGACCTGGTTGTAACTTTATGATCTTTCCCTCCTTCTATAGATCAACCTATGACCACCATTACTTCTTCTATTGAGGTTTCTTTACCAAATGTTTTCCTTATCTCCTCAGACAACAAAGCTCCCACAACGGTGTCATAATCAATGGCATTTGTTGTGTTAAACCACATGGTTGTGACCAGATGATCCCAAGACTTAGGAAAAAAACACATTGGCGTAACTGCCTTGTCCTCACCTTCGAACTTTACCTCCATATTAGTTAATTAACAAATTAGAGTATTGAAGACATTCAAGTGATCAATAATTTCCGTACCTTCTTTCATCTGCAAGCTATACAAATGCCTCTTCAAGAAGATTTTGTTTGACAAGTTCTTTGTCATATACAGAATCTCCAGTTTGGTCCACAAACCTTCTTTTGTCATCTCTTCAACGACGTTAAACAACACTTGATCTTCTAGTAACAAACAAATAGTACTGAAGGCTCTTGCATACAGATCCTCCCAGTCCTCGTCTGCCATGCTTGTCGGGTTTTTTGACTTTCATCTAATTCCTTTTGCAATCCTTGTTGCATAAGCAGGTCCCACAACTTAAGCTTACATAGTGCAAAGTTATTCTTACCACTGAATTTCTCCACCTCAAACTTAGAACTCTTCCCTTTCTCCATTAGCAGAAACAACCATCCAAACCGTAGCTTATACAAGTGAGTCTCTTTATAAAAGAATAACCTTATACTTTAAGATTAAACCTAAAACTAATGGTGAAAATGTTTTAAAACATATTTAAAAAACCTTTTATCAAATACACAAAATTTCAACTCTTAAAAAATAATATTTAATATTCTCCCAATAAAAACTTTATATGGCATCCACCTTTATTAAATAATATCCTAACTTTATTAAAACTCACCTCCACCTTTTTAAACATCCACTCACGGCCATGACCTTTTGAATAAGACAAAAAAAAACCTTCAAAACTTTAGTTTATACCATTCATACCATATTCCATGGAATTTTGTATTGGAATATCGGTGCTCCCCTATGGGTGGAAAAGGAGAACTACTTTTTAAATCAATGCTCTTGTAGTGTGGATTTCCTAGCGCTGATTCTGAGATCAACACTCCCTTAGTGTGGATGTGGGAGCATCGATTTGCTAGCACTCAGTGGTGCGCAAACCGAGTGCGTCGATTTTCCGAAAATCAGTGTTCCTTAAGTGTGAGAGCATAGACACACCTCTAACACTTCCTAGGGAGTGTTGATGACCTGATACTCTTCAATCTCACGCCTTCTTTCACTCACAAGAAACCTGAACACAATTCACCTTGGCTCACCTGCGACACCTACTCAATTTTCCTTGGCTCTGATACCACTTGTTGGGTAGGAGAAGAGAAACATAGCATATAAAAGAGAATAAAATAAGCAATATCAACCATGCATTAAACCAAGAACAACAATCATACACTTGGCACAATGATTTATAAGGAAACCCAAATCAGGAAAAAACCACGGGCAATGATTATCGGTCTTCTTCTTATTCAAGGGATAACTACAATAGCCTTCATAGGCATACACCCATCCTCTCCCCTCACAATGTACTCACTTGCACTCACATTGTACTCTACCTCTATGGGTATGCTCGTATATATAACATCTGTCACTCAGTTACACAAACTGATCATGAATATATCACATAGTTACACAAAGAGTTCATAAGTAGATTGCATGCATGCACATGGCATATGCATGTGCATCTGCATGTGACCACATGGGGAAATTTGTTGGCATGTTTCCAACAATATCCACCTTGACAAAAATTTACCTGATATATCATGCCCTTAATTAATTCATCACCTTTTCTGCAAGACAAGAGAAGCCAAACACAATCACAGCTCCCGAACTTCTCTGACAATACCGTTACGTGAACATGCCTGCATGATTCACTCTAGTATGGACCATTCTATCTCCATCAATAACCTGTCTCATAAACCGATGTACTTGTCCAAAACTCATGAATCATAACCATAGACCAAATCACTACAACCACTGTGGGTGATACTTGTGCTTCTATGCTTGAAGCACCCATTTCCATGCTCTTCACTTGGTTTCACCATATGTCTACTGACAACATCAATTGCATGTGAAATAATCACCATTTCTCCATCGTAATTATCAAACTTCTTACTAGCATAAAATACTCAAGACATATAACCATTTTCTTCTTCATCAATTAGGACATAAACCTAAAGAGAATTTACAATGGAAAGCCAAAGGGATTTTACCAGTTTCACATTATTCATACTGAATTTCCTAAGTATCTTCACCACATAATTCTGNAACTTTGACCAAATTCGGCCAAACCAACCAAGTAAAATTTCACCACTTACCTCTAGGCCCATTTACAATGGAGTTCACCAAGCCTTTTATAGGATTCATTGCATGCAATCCATGGAAACAATACCATGGGATACCCAAAACACATGGACCCCAAAAACCACCTTCTTTGACCTAAACATAGATTTAACTCATTATCTCTTTCACCGAGTCAAGGTTAACCCAACATACATGCCCCCCCCCCCACATATTCAATCTACCTAAAGCTATGTCTATACTTTTCATAGGTGACCTGATAAACCAGGGGTACACATGCCTATTCGTGTCTTACATACATATTCCCATTTACAAGCAATCAATAATTTCTACAACTCCAAAGTAAATACAATTTATTTTTTTCATAGTGACTCAACCATCACCACCCTACACCTTCTATGCAAACACAGGTGGACAGAAACAAAACACAGAAAAAACTTCATCAACCATACCTGTAGCTATATTTTATTCTTTTGTGGAGTCTTCTTTGGATGCTTGCTGTCTATTCCAACAATCCTTCTTGACATGCCCAAATTTTCCACAAAACCAACATTTTGCCTTACCCTTACTGTCTTTTGACTTAGACCTGGTTGTAACTTTATGATCTTTCCCTCCTTCTATAGATCAACCTATGACCACCATTACTTCTTCTATTGAGGTTTCTTTACCAAATGTTTTCCTTATCTCCTCAGACAACAAAGCTCCCACAACGGTGTCATAATCAATGGCATTTGTTGTGTTAAACCACATGGTTGTGACCAGATGATCCCAAGACTTAGGAAAAAAACACATTGGCGTAACTGCCTTGTCCTCACCTTCGAACTTTACCTCCATATTAGTTAATTAACAAATTAGAGTATTGAAGACATTCAAGTGATCAATAATTTCCGTACCTTCTTTCATCTGCAAGCTATACAAATGCCTCTTCAAGAAGATTTTGTTTGACAAGTTCTTTGTCATATACAGAATCTCCAGTTTGGTCCACAAACCTTCTTTTGTCATCTCTTCAACGACGTTAAACAACACTTGATCTTCTAGTAACAAACAAATAGTACTGAAGGCTCTTGCATACAGATCCTCCCAGTCCTCGTCTGCCATGCTTGTCGGGTTTTTTGACTTTCATCTAATTCCTTTTGCAATCCTTGTTGCATAAGCAGGTCCCACAACTTAAGCTTACATAGTGCAAAGTTATTCTTACCACTGAATTTCTCCACCTCAAACTTAGAACTCTTCCCTTTCTCCATTAGCAGAAACAACCATCCAAACCGTAGCTTATACAAGTGAGTCTCTTTATAAAAGAATAACCTTATACTTTAAGATTAAACCTAAAACTAATGGTGAAAATGTTTTAAAACATATTTAAAAAACCTTTTATCAAATACACAAAATTTCAACTCTTAAAAAATAATATTTAATATTCTCCCAATAAAAACTTTATATGGCATCCACCTTTATTAAATAATATCCTAACTTTATTAAAACTCACCTCCACCTTTTTAAACATCCACTCACGGCCATGACCTTTTGAATAAGACAAAAAAAAACCTTCAAAACTTTAGTTTATACCATTCATACCATATTCCATGGAATTTTGTATTGGAATATCGGTGCTCCCCTATGGGTGGAAAAGGAGAACTACTTTTTAAATCAATGCTCTTGTAGTGTGGATTTCCTAGCGCTGATTCTGAGATCAACACTCCCTTAGTGTGGATGTGGGAGCATCGATTTGCTAGCACTCAGTGGTGCGCAAACCGAGTGCGTCGATTTTCCGAAAATCAGTGTTCCTTAAGTGTGAGAGCATAGACACACCTCTAACACTTCCTAGGGAGTGTTGATGACCTGATACTCTTCAATCTCACGCCTTCTTTCACTCACAAGAAACCTGAACACAATTCACCTTGGCTCACCTGCGACACCTACTCAATTTTCCTTGGCTCTGATACCACTTGTTGGGTAGGAGAAGAGAAACATAGCATATAAAAGAGAATAAAATAAGCAATATCAACCATGCATTAAACCAAGAACAACAATCATACACTTGGCACAATGATTTATAAGGAAACCCAAATCAGGAAAAAACCACGGGCAATGATTATCGGTCTTCTTCTTATTCAAGGGATAACTACAATAGCCTTCATAGGCATACACCCATCCTCTCCCCTCACAATGTACTCACTTGCACTCACATTGTACTCTACCTCTATGGGTATGCTCGTATATATAACATCTGTCACTCAGTTACACAAACTGATCATGAATATATCACATAGTTACACAAAGAGTTCATAAGTAGATTGCATGCATGCACATGGCATATGCATGTGCATCTGCATGTGACCACATGGGGAAATTTGTTGGCATGTTTCCAACAATATCCACCTTGACAAAAATTTACCTGATATATCATGCCCTTAATTAATTCATCACCTTTTCTGCAAGACAAGAGAAGCCAAACACAATCACAGCTCCCGAACTTCTCTGACAATACCGTTACGTGAACATGCCTGCATGATTCACTCTAGTATGGACCATTCTATCTCCATCAATAACCTGTCTCATAAACCGATGTACTTGTCCAAAACTCATGAATCATAACCATAGACCAAATCACTACAACCACTGTGGGTGATACTTGTGCTTCTATGCTTGAAGCACCCATTTCCATGCTCTTCACTTGGTTTCACCATATGTCTACTGACAACATCAATTGCATGTGAAATAATCACCATTTCTCCATCGTAATTATCAAACTTCTTACTAGCATAAAATACTCAAGACATATAACCATTTTCTTCTTCATCAATTAGGACATAAACCTAAAGAGAATTTACAATGGAAAGCCAAAGGGATTTTACCAGTTTCACATTATTCATACTGAATTTCCTAAGTATCTTCACCACATAATTCTGTTGTCATAACCAAGCTTACCATATTTCATGTCTCTTTGTATTTCCATACCCATGATTTATTTTGCTGCTCCTAGATCCTTCATAACAAACGTCCTAACCAACTGAGCCAACCTATTGATCTCAACCATGCTTGTGCTGGAAACAAGCATAACATATAACACCAAGATAATGAATATACCATAAACACAATGGTTATACTCACTTCCTGTAAAATTTGGATCACCATGAAGGAATCAAACATCTTGTACCATTTTCCTAGCATGCTTCAGGCCATGCAATGATTTTTGAGTTTGCAAACAAATATCCTGTTGCAATTCTGAACTAACCGTTCTAGTTGTTCCATATACGTCCTCTTATCCAAAAAAACTCCATGTAAAACAATTTTAACATCTATTTGTACTATCACAACTAATTCTAACACAACCTGAATAGAAACAAGCTTTTAACTAGTGAGAAACTTTCATGGAAATCAATACCTTCCAAATACCTTTCCGCTACAAGCCATGCTTTTAACCTTTCATATTTTACTATATTTTATTTTATAAAAGGATATTCATCAAAAACTGCATCTCTTCCCATGATGATTCTGTGGGTAGTAGGATCCCACAGTTTGCATCCCTTAACATAATCACCATATCAAAGATCTACCTGTTTGATATGGGTCCTATCAAAGATTGTTGATAAAAAACCATAAGCATCACAACCGAATAATTTCACATTTGAGTAATTACCATATGACTTTTTCATACCTCTTCTTGAATATTCCTCTCTTTTGCAACCGATGGTGACCAATTTACCAGATATCACAACTGCTTCTGTCCACAACTATTGTTGCAACTTGGCATTACTGAACATGCCTATTTAATCCCAACTTCCTTGCAATACTTTCCAAGTTCCATGGATATGAAATTACCTTCATCATATATTCTCAAACACTTGATTGACCTACCAACACATCATCCTTTCTACAAACCCACGTTTCTAAATTGGACACACTACTCCACCTCGAACTTTGCATTTGAACAACTTTGACCAAATCCGACCAAACCAGCCAAGTAAACTTTCACCGCTTACCTCCAGGCCCATTTACAGTGGAGTTCACCAATCCTTTTATAGGCTTCATTGCATGCAATCCATGGACACAATACCATAGGATACCCAAAACACATGGACCCGAAAAGCCACCTGCTTTGACCTAAACATAGATTTAACTCATTAACTCTTTCACCGAGTCAAGGTTAACCCAACATACATGCCCCCTGTCCACATATTCAATCTACCTAAATCTATGTCTAGAATTTTCATAGGTGACCTGATAAACCAGGGGTATGCATGCCTATCCAGGTCTTACAGACATATGCCCATTTACATGCAATCAATAATTTCTCCAACTCCAAAGTAAATACATTTTTTTTTCACGGTGACTCAACCCTCACTGCCCTGCACCTTCTATGTGAACACAGGTGGAGAGAAACAATAGACATGCAAAACTTCATCAACCATACCTGTAGTTGAATTTGCTTATTTTGTGGAGTCCTCTTTGGATGATTGTTGTCCTTTCCAAAAATCCTTCTGTAGATGCCCAGATTTTCCACAAAACCAACATTTTTCCTTAACCTTACTATCTTTTGACTTAGACTGGGTTGTACCTTTCTTATTTTTCCCTCCTTCTGTAGATCGACCTATGACCACCATTTCTTCTAATGTTGAGGGTTCTTTACTAGATTTTTTCCTTATCTCCTCAGACAACAAATCTCCCACAATAGTGTCATAATCAATGGCATATGTTGTGTTAAGCCACACAATTGTGATGAGATGATCCCAAGACTCAGGAAACGAACACAATAGCATAAACACATTGTCCTCATCTTCAAACTTTACTTCCATCAGGAAAAAAAAAATGGGAAATGATTATCCATCTTCTTCTTATTCAAGGGAGAACTACAATAGCCTTCATAGGCATACAACCATCCTCTCCTCTCACAATGTACTCACTTGCACTCACATTGTACTCTACCTCTATGGGTATGTGTTGGCACATGGGTAGACCCAGGGTTCGATTCTAACATTTCACCAACAAGCCGTAACTACTGGCCCTTTCGACAACACCTGCAAAGTAGATGCAGTCTCACCCGAAGTAGCCCTAGGGGGTTACAGGACATAGGTGTCTACAACAAGAGGAAATGCAAAGTATATCCAGGGAAACAATCTCACACAAATCTAGTTATTCTTTACCTTTCTTAATCCTACAACACGAACGATATCTCAGATCTAACACAATATTGCATTAACAGTATATCAAAGACCAGAAGAACATAGCATCAATCACACACAACAACAGGATATACGTGGTTCACCCTCTCCCTAGGGATACATCCAAAAAACTTCTCTTTATAATATAGTAGATGAAAGAATACAGTTCTATCTGCACTCTTAGCTTGCATATCTCTCTTTCTCTCCCTTCCTCTCTCCCCTCCCTGTGCAACCAACTGCAGGGTTGATCTTCGCACCCAGCTGAAGATCTTACAACATAGACTTCTCTCACCACACAATACTTCTCTCTCTGCAATAACAAAAATCACTCATCATACATAACCGACCCTATCCCAAGTCCTCCTGACCTTTATTTATACATTACAATGATTCTTGGACAACCTTAGGCTGAAACCTAGATGTCAAAACCCTAATACCAAAACCCTAGGTGTCTAAAACCTTAGGTCAACTTGAATCGCATTTTTCAGGGCTTTGCCAACTTGTATTTCCTTATTTCTTGCAAGGTGCTCAAAAGCATCCATTGGTGGCTTTTTCCACTTGCTGAGTTGTCCACAATCCATCTTCCTTACTGATCTGTCTTCCTCGATCTGCCCATCCAACGACTTGTTTTATCTTACTTTACTCTGTCTTTTCTTCTCTTTTTGTCACTTCGACCTAATCTCATTTAACTTGTCTCTCGCGCAGTTTTCACTTCACGCTTATTTCCCTAATATTCACAACCTTCCATAACCAAGGGCCAACAGGCCCCCAACACTCACATGTGACTCGTCCTGAGCCACTTTAGGTCTGAACCTTCTATTTTTCTTCGTCTTCGGACTGCATAAGGCAGCTTGTGTTTTCTTCTCTGTCCCACCCTTCTTCCCTTGTCCAGACTATCTTTTCTGTGTTTGGTACCCAGTTTCAACTGCACCTGGTACCTAGACCCAGTTTCTCATGCTTCTATTGAGAGCTGCGAGGTAGCTAGTTGTCATAGTACAATTTCAACCGTCTGCCTTTCACCAAACCTTCCTTCCATTCCCCATTCAAAGTTTTCAACTGCGCGGCTCCTCCTTCTGTAACGTAAGCAACTTCATATGGTCCAAACCAATGTGTCATGAACTTCCCCGGGTTCTTCATGAACTTGTTGTTGTATACCAATACCAAATCTCCTTGCTTGAAGTCTTTCTTCTTGATATGCCTATCATGATAGGCCTTTTCTCATTCCTTCTGTACCCACTGATGGAATCCTATGATAAATCAATTTTCTTCTAGTTCTACCAACTGTGCATGCCTCTCTCGAATAGCTCCAGTGTCATCCATATCTGTGAATGATGCAATTCTGAGACTAGGAACCAAATATTCCATAGGGACAACTACTTCTAGGCCACACACCAACTTAAAGGGAGTCTGCATTGTTAGCTTCTTTCAAGTAGTTCTATAGGCCCATAACACTACTGGTACTCCCAAATCCCAGTCATCCATATTCACACTGCAAATCTTTGTCAGTGTTGTCTCCAAGATCTTGTTGAAAGCTTTGACCATCTTGTTCTCTTGTGGATGGTAAGGAGTACTCTTCTGATGGAAAACTTCAAATTCTTGAGTCAAAGATTCAATAGTATTATTAATAAAGTGTGTGCCTTGATCACTCATCAGGGTCTTCGGGCATCCAAACCTGGTTATGATATCCTCAAATATAAATTGCATAGCTATAGTTGCACTATAGTCCTTAACTTCTCTTGCTTCTGCCCATCTTGTCAAATATTTTGTCACAGTGATGACGTATCTATTTCCTGTGCGCTTCCCTAGTGGGTTTATAAGTCCCACAAAATCAATTGCACATTTCTCAAATTCTTGAAACATCAGCTATATTTCTAAAGGCATCTCATCTCTTCGGGAAGGCTTCCCAACTCTTTGGCATACATCGAAGGCTTTATATTATTCCTTGGCATCTTTATGTAAAGTAGGCCACCAGAGGCCATCTCTAAGAACCTTATGTGTTGTTGCTTTCCCTACATAGTGTCCTCCTGCGATGCCTTCATGTGATTTTGCTAAAATCAATGGTCTTTCTGCCTCCATAACGCATCTCCTCAAGATCTCATCAGGTCCCATCTTGTATAGTTGTCTGGCTATAAGTGAAAAATATGCAGCGGGTACTACCAGTTGTTTCTTCTGGATGATTGTATATTCACTAGGTGCCATTCATGTTGACAGGAATTGGACTATCTCGGCTAAGTGGTCATCAACCCTTCTGATGGCCAGCAATTGTGCATCTGGTAGTGTATCCTCCAAACTAGTAGGGTCCTCTCCATGCTCCAACCTAGACAAATGATCAGGTCCCTTGTTCATTCTCCCTGGCTTGACCACAATCTCAAAATCATATTCCTGGAATAACAGTAGTCATCTGCATATTCTTCCCCTCAACACTAGCTTGTTGACTAGGTATTTCAATGCAGAGTGATCAGTGAACATCTTAAAATGTCCTCCCAACAAGTAGTGTTGAAACTTCTGCAGTGCGTACACCATGGCTAAACCTTCTCTCTCAATGGTAGTGTAGTTTATCTCAACTGTAGATAGCTTGCTGCTAGAAAAGGCTAACAGATGGTAAATATCTCATGCTCCTAGTTGTGCTAACACTATTCCTAGTGCAATAGATGAAGCATCGACATAAACATGAAATTCCTTGCTCCAATCTGGCAAAACCAGAATAGGCGTAGTAACCATTTTTTGTTTCAGTGTCTCGAAGCTCTGTTGGCATTCTTCTGTCCATTGAAACTGAAAATATTTTTTCAGAAGATTCTCCATGGGTTTTGTAATATGTGCATGGCCCTTAATGAAGTTATTGTAGTATGTAGTATGTCCCAACATAGTGCACATTTGTCTGACTGAAGTAGGAGGGGGTAGGCCAACAATACTAGAAATCTTGGATGGCTTTACCAGCAACCCCTTCTTACACACAATATGGCCCAACAACACTCCAAAGGGTGAAAAGAAGATGAAATTCTTCAGATTCGGGGCAATCTAACATTGCTTGCACTTATCCAACATTAGTCTTAAACATTCAATATGATTTTGTAATAAGCTAAAAACAGTCCAATCATCAAAATATGCTTCCAAAAATTTGTGTAAAAATTCCTTGAATGCTTCTACCACCACCCTGGAAAATATGGTTGGTGCATTCTTCAATCCGAAAGACATCACTGTGTACTGGTAGGAACCCCATTCTGTTGCAAATGTGGTCTTGTGGTGATCTTCCTTGGCAATCGTGATCTGGTGATAACCTGAAAATCAATCTGTAAAGGAATATACCTCTCGTCCTCCTACATTATCTAACACTTCATCTGTAAACGGTGTAGGGAATGGGTCATGCCAACAGACATCATTCATCTTTCTGAGATATACAAAGATCCTGATATCTCTTGTATTCTTATCTTGTACCACCATAGGACTCATCCATTCTGACTCTTCCACAGGTTCTATGATTCCTGCTTCCAACATTCGGTCTAGTTCAATCTTAACTTTTTCCTTATATTTGGAATTCAATCTGTAGGGTCTCTACTTAACTAGACTTGCATATGGTTTCAAGGGGATCTTCATCTCTCCCATGGGCCCTTTTATGCCCTTCCTATCAGTGAACTTTGTTGGGAACAATTCCTGATATTCATGCAGTAATTATGTGATCGTATCAATGTTGGCATCATCCCAGTAATCTCCAACATTAGAAAGCTTAGGTTCTTGCTCTGTTCCAATATTAACTTGACTTTGATCGATTGTCCAATGAAAGGTAGTTCAACTCCTGGTCCTTCTACTTCTCTCTATCCTTCCATTTCTGCGATGTTCATATTCCTAGGATCATCGTCTTCATCGACATTGATATTGTAACATCCTTGCAATTTTTGAAGAGGTGAAGTCCATTCATCATCTTCTTGCTCCATAGGGAGGCTAGGTGCCTCCTCAAATACTTTATGTCTGAAAACTTATAAAGCTTGATCCACCATGGGATGTTGACTTTCAAATAAAAATGTAGCTACAAAGTTCTAAGTCATACCATACCAATCTAAAGTGGTGAAGCACAGTTCTGCTTGAAGATACCAATTAACAGGCGTTGTGTCTAGAGTATTGATGAACTTATGCACCCACTGTTCTTAAGGAATGCTTCTCTAGGCCTCCTCATAACCTCGCACATGGTCCTTCGGACAACTTTGACATGTGTATCTAAATTCGCATCCTTCAATGTTGTTTGAAAATTGTGCTATCATCAGAGTGCGACATTGCATCCAGTTCGCGATGCTCTTTTTATGTGTCCCCCACCATCTTGCTAGAGTATATTTGAAAGCCTCATCCAATGCCAACAATCTTTGTTGTACTGGTACAACTTCTTCAAATGTCAGTAAGAACATTTATAAATGATTTAAACCATCAAAGGTGGGCAAGTTACTTACTTTTATGCCAATCCAACGAATGTCCCTGTTCAATCTAGAACATATCCGCGCACAAACTTCATACATTTTGTTCTGCCAATTCTCCAGTGCTTCTTTTGAGTCTGATGAGCATGCAATGTTACTTCTCCAACATAAATTCCCATCTTCTGTAGGGTTAATGTAATCCTTTTTTCTTGCTGTCAATTTATATATATTCTCTAGCTCATATGCGTGGTCTTGTTCTCTGATAGGTTTTGTGTATCTTCGACCTTCATCAAGATATAGAGGTGAAATGAACCTAAGGCCATCACCTTCGAATGTCATTCTTATTTTCTTTAAGTCAACAATAGTGGAATTATTGAAAGTCCAATCAATTCCTAACAATGTAGGATAAGGACAATTATCATCAACTATCTCAATCACCTCAAAATCCACAAATGTTCTTACCCCGTCGATGTCCATAGGGACATGATCCAGCCTACCAAAGGGGCTTACTGCATGCTGATTATCCATCCTAAGCTTGATAGGGGAATATATCAACTTAGGTTTTCCCATTAGTGCCCAGGTCTGCTTCATCATAACATTAACCTCCAACCCTAAATCGAGGACCACATAATCTATATCATAATCTCCAATTTGGGCATTAAGGTGTAGTTCCTTATTTGTCCCTATCTTTTTGGATAGTTGATGTACTGCTTTATTCAGTAGAGGATCTACCCTTCCTATCTAATACTGTCCGATCAAATTTTGTAGTTCTTTTATGGATTTTTCATCCTTAATAAAATTAATGCAAGTACATAAGAATTCCATAAGTGTTCTTACCTCTTTTCCTTCTCTGGGTGAAGCAGACTGATCAAAGGCTAGGGGAATTCCACATTCTCTTACTTATGATTGTGCCTTTTATGAAGAAGGCTGATCTCTTCCAAGCTCTTTTCTTGCCTCTTCAAATGTCTACTTCTCTTTTTTTGGATCAAACTCTTGTGTCTTCTCCGCAACTCTTTTAACTCCTGATTCTTCTGTAAGCTTCCCTGCAGTCATGTTGTCTTCTCCTGTAGCAATGCCTCCTCTAGTGATAACAACGAATCTAGGATCCACTCCATGAGATTCGGATAATATTAGTTATACTTGTTGGTTCCCTCCTTGTATTTCCTGAAGTTTGGCTAACAGCGCAGGACAATATTCTATGACATGTTCAAATCAGTTGCGGTAACTGCAAGTGGTACAAGGGTTCTGAAAATCCCTTTCCAAGTGACTTGGTTGTGCACAGTTATAACAAATGATTTTACCTCGAACTCGGCCCATGCCTCCTCCTCATCCTCTTCCTATGAATCTGCCACAAGGGTTGAAGTTTCCTCTTCCTGGGGAGTTAAACTACGTAGTATTTCCTTCTTGTTGTACTTCGCCTTCAATTCTATATGTGTCTCTTGATATTTCATGCAAGAGGTCATAATCCCTACAATATTTCTCATCATGCCCCACATATTTACAGAATGTGTAGTAAAGGTTGGTAGGTGTCTAGACATATGTTTTCATGTAATAACATTCTCCAAGGCAATGTCTATTTCTACATACCTCGCACCAAGGTAGAGTAACCTGCTTCAAAGGGCTCGGGGCTCTTGATGCCAAGTAATCATGAAATAGAGGACAATTCTCCTTGTCGTGACCTTCTGATTTCAATCCGATACACCAAATATCTTCTCTTTTATCTTTTCCCTTATATTTCTTCATATCTTTGACCTGCATTGATAAGCTAGCTAGCTGACTCAAAATTTGACTCATACTTGAGCTGGACTCTCCCATAGGGGCTGATTCTAGTTTCATAGCGATATCTAGTGCCTCAACTTGTGAAGCGATCTTCTATTGCATCAGAGAGACTCTGATGTGTGGTAGGAGGGAAACAATGAACCATTATTTATTTTGTTTGTCTAGAATCTAAAAACTCAAATGACATGTGCAGGTCTTAAACCTCTGATCAAACTCCCAAACAGGTTTAGCTACTTTCTACTTGATTTCTTTCAACTCTGTGATGCACTGCGACTCCAACTTTGGTTTCTTGAATTCTGCAATCAATGTAGTCTTGATCTCGTTCAACGGTTTCGGCTAGACAACTCCTTGGATGAACTTCATGTAGCATCTTAGTGCGTGGTCTCTTAGGGTAGTACTAAATTGATCTCTCTTAATATCTTTGTCAGTGACATTCTTAATACTCCATACAGCTTTGCATAAGAACCAATGTTGATTAAGATCTTCAGATCCATATCCCCTATAGGTGGGTAACCTCATCTCATCTACCATAGATCTTCCTAGGGTTCCTGATTGAGTATGCACTGAACCACTTGTACCATTGATCTGAGTGCTCTGATAAATTAGGTTACTCTGGTTACTTAATGATGTTAAAACAGCATGAAGTGTAATAGTACTTACTTCAATAGTTTGCATAGTCCTTGAAGTTTCTGATTCTTCTCGGCGAGGTTCTTCAACCTTACCTTCTTCTGCCCTAGCGGATCTGAATGTTACTCCTTTAGTAACTCTTCTTCTTATCCATTGTAGAACCCTTCTTCCTATGCTGGTGGTTTGTGATTCTGCTCAAACAAGTTCACCATAGGAACTTCTCTGAAGATTCTCCCACTGTGCGTGTGTCCGACCTCTGTGTCGCTATCGCTATCTAAATTCTTGAACATTAGCTTTTTCAATCTGAAACACTACTGTATATTCGAGATTTTCTTCTCATGCAATAACATCTTGATCTTCAACTTCAAGAAGTGTAAAAATTTTCCTCTCGGTCCCTTAAAGAAATATCTCTCTACTTAGATATATGATTCTACTTTATCAATAACAAACTCAGTAATGTACCCTCCAATGGTACTATCAAACTAGTGATCTACTGCTCTTGACATGGTGTTATCAACTCTCTTGACCTTCTTGATCAGTGCCGACGTCCAAACCATAGGTGGTCTAAGTCTGATTTCAAATTGGGTATCTTCTAATCTGGCTAGCCACTCATATAGCTCCTTATCAATTCCTCCAAATAAAATCTCATGTATGTTAGTAAAGATATACCTTTCCAGCCAGTCTTTTGTACTAATATTAGAGTTCTTATTCTGAGCTCATGCGAAGTCCTTTTCTTGTTATTCTATCCACGTATGAATCTCTGTCTTTGATGGAAACCACCTTGAAATTCCCTCAAAAATATCTCGGTCTTGGCAACAGAACCATTTGTTGGAACATGGGAAGACCCAAGGTTCAGTTCTAACAACGCACTAACAAGCCCTAACTAATGGCCCTTTCAGAAACACCTTCAAATCAAATGCAATCTCACTTGAAGTAGCCATAGGGGGTTGCAGGACACATGTGTCTACAACTAGAGGAAATGCAAAGTAGATCCATGGAAACACTCTCACACAAATCTAGTTATTCTTTACCTTTCTTAAGTCTATTGCGCGAACTATATCTCAGATATAACACAATATTACGATAACAGTATATCATAGATCATAAGAACACAAGATCAATCACACACAACACCAGAATATACATTGTTCACCCTCTCCCTAGGGCTACGTCCACAAAAATGCGCTTTATAATATAGTAGATGAAAGCATACAATTCTATCTGCACTCAATTAGCTCGCAGATCTCTCTTTCTCTCCCTTCCTGTCTCCCCTCCCTGCGAACCCATCTGTAGGGTTGATCTTCACACCCAACTGAATATCTTAGAACACAGAATTCTCTCACCACACAATACTTCTCTCTCTGCAATAACAACAATCACTCATCATACATAACCGACCCTATCCCAGGTCCTCATGACCTTTATTTATACATTACAATGATTCTCGTACAACCTTAGGCCGAAACCTAGGTGTCAAAATCCTAAATACCAAAACCCTAGGTGTCTAAAACCCTAGGTCAACTTGACCTGCATTTTTAGGGCTTAACAATCCTGTCTTTACTTCTTTCTTGCGAGGTGCTCCAAAGAATCCATTGGTGGATTTTTCCGCTTGCTGAGTCATCCACGATCCATCTTCCTTGTTGATCTGTCTTCCTCGATCTCCCCATCCAACAGATTGTTTTATCTTACTTCACTCTGTATTTTCTGTTCTTTTGGTCACTTCGACCTAATCTCAGTCAAATTGTCTTTCACAGAGTTCGCACTTCGTGCTACTTTCCCCAATATTCACAACCTTCCATAACCAAGGGCCAACAATATGCTTGTATATATAACATCTATCACTCAGCTACACAAACTGATCATGAATAGATCACATAGTTACATGAAAATTTCATAAGTAGATTGCATGCATGTGCATGTGCATGTGCAAGTGCATGTGCATATTCATGTGCATTTGCATGTGATCGCATGAGGAAATTCATTTTCTTGTTTCCAACAATATCCACCTTGAAAACAATTTACCTGATATATCATGCCCTTAATTAATTCATCACCTTTTATGCAATCCAAGAGAAGCCAAACACCATCATAACTCCTGAACTTCATTGACAATACTGTTATGTGAACATGCCTGCACAATTCACTCCAGTAGGGACCATTCTATCTCCCTCAATAACATGTCTCATAAGCCGATGTACTTGTCCAAAAATCATGAATCATAACCACAGACCAAATCATTGCAACCACCGTGGGTGATACTTGTTCTTCTATGTTTGAAGAACCCATTTCCATGTTCTTCACTTGGTTTTACCATGTGTCTACTGACAACACCAACTACATGTGAAATATTGACCATTTCTCCATCTCAATCATCTAGCTTCCTACTAGAATATAATACTTGAGACATATAACCCTTTTCTTCTTCATCAATTAGGACATACTTCTATTGTGATAACCAAGCTTACCATATTTCTTGTATTTTTGTATTTCCATAGCCATGATTTATTTTGTTTCTCCCAGATCCTTCATAACAAATGTCCTAACCAACTGAGCCAACCTGTTGATCTCAAGCATGCTTGTTCTTGCAACAAGCATAAAATATAACACCAAGATAATGAATATACCATAAACATAATGGTTATACTCACTTCCTGTAACATTAGGCTCATCGTGAAGGAATCAAACATCTTGTACCATTTGTCTAGCATGCTTCATGTCATACAATGATTTTTGAGTTTGAAAACAAATCTCCTATTGCGATTCTGAACTAACCGTTCGGGTTCTTCCATATACATCTGCTTATCCAAAAAAACTCCATGTAAAACAGTTTTAACATCTAGCTGGACTATCACAACTAGTGCTAACACAACATGAATAGAAACAAGCTTTTAACAATTGGTGAGAAAATTTCATGGAAATCAATACCTTCCAAATACCTTTCCGCTACCAGCAATGCTTTGAACCTTTCATATTTTACTATATTTGATTTTATAAAAGGAGATTCATCAAACACTACATTTCTATCCATGATGATTATGTGGGTAGTAGGATTCCACAGTCTGCACCCCTTAACATCATCACCATATCAAAGATCTACCTGTTTGATCTAGGTCCTATCATAGACTGCTGATAAAAAACCATAAGAAACACAACCGAATAATTTCAAATTTGAGTAATTATCAGATGAGCTTTTCATATCTCTTCCTAAATCTTCTTGTCTTTTGCAACCAATGGAGACCGATTTACCAGATGGCACAACCGATTTTGTCCACAACTATTGTTGCAACTTGGCATTATTAAACATGTTTATTCGATCCCAACTTCCTTGTAATACTTTCCAAGCTCCATGGATATGAAATTACCTTCATCATATATTCTCAAACACTTGATTGACCTACCAACACATCAACCTTTCTACAAACCCATCTTTCTAAACTAGACACACTGCTCCACCTCGAACTTTGCATTTGAACAACTTTGACCAAATCCAACCAAACCAACCAAGTAAAATTTCACTGCTTACCTCCAGGCCCATTTACAATCGCATTGACCAAGTCTTTTATAGGCTTCATTGCATGCAATCCATGGAAACAATACCACGGGATACCCAAAACACATGGATCTGAAAAACCACCTGCTTTGACCTAAACATAGATTTAACTCATTAACTCTTTCATCGAGTCAAGGTTAACCCAACCTATATTNTATTCAATCTACCTAAATATATGTCTATACTTTCCATATGTGACCTGATAAACCAGGGGTACACATGCCTATCCTCATCTTACACACATATGCCCATTTACATGCAATCAATAATTTCTACTACTCCAAAGTAAATAATTTTTTTTTTCACAGCGACTCAACCATCATTGTCCTGCACCTTCTATGCGAACACATGTGGAGAGAAACAACAGACAAACAAAGATTCATAAACCATACTTGTAGCTGAATTTGCTACTTTTGCGGAGTCCTCTTTGGATGTTTGTTGTCTTTTCCAACAATCCTTCTTGAGATGCCTAGATTTTCTACAAAACCAACATTTTTCCTTACCCTTACCGTCTTTTGACTTAGACCTGGTTGTACCTTTCTAATCTTTTCCTCTTTCTATAGATCAACCTCTGACCACCATTTCTTCTATTGTTTAGGTTTCTTTACCGGATGTTTTCCTTATCTCCTCAGACAACAAATCTCCCAGAACAATGTCAAAATCAATGGCATATGTTGTGTTAAACCACACAGTTGTGACTAGATGATCCCAAGACTCAGGCAATGAAAACAATAGCGTAACTGCGTTGTCCTCATCTTCGAACTTTACTTCTGTATTAGTTAATTGAAAAATCAGAGTATTGAATACATTCAAGTGATCATTAATTTTTGTACCTTCTTTCATTCGCAAGATATACAACTGCCTCTTCAAGAAGATTATGTTTAACAATTTCTTTGTCATATATAGAATCTCCAGTTTGGTTCACAAACCTGTTTTTGTCTTCTCTTCAGCGATGTTAAACAACACCTCATCTACCATACATAAACGAATAGTACCGAGGGCTCTTGCATCTAGATCGTCCCAGTCCTCGTCTATCATGATTGTCAGTTTCTTTGACTTTCCAACCAACGCCTTTTGCAATTCTTGTTGCATAAGCAGATCCTGCATCTTAAGCTTCCATAGCACAAAGCTATTCTTAACGTTGAATTTCTCCACCTCAAACTTAGAACTCTTCACTTTCGCCATTAACAAAAACAACTATTCAAACCATAACTTATGAAAATGAATCTCTTTATAAAATAATAATCTTATACTTCAAGATTGAACCTAAAATTAATGGTGAAAAAGTTTTAAAAAATATTTAAAAAGCCTTTTACCAAATACACACAAGTTCAACTCTTAAAAAATATTATTTAATATTCTCCCAATAAAAACTTTATATGTCATCCACCTTTATTAAATAATATCCTACCTTTATTAAAACTCACCTCCACCTATTTAAACATCCACTCATGACCATGTCCTTTTTGAATAAGACAAAAAAAACCTTCAAAACTTTAGTTTATACCATTCATACCATATCCCATGCGAATTTTGTATTGGAAGATCGATGCTCCCCTATGGGTGCAAAGGGAGCGCTAATTTTTAAATTAATGCTCCTGTAGTGTGGATTTCCTATCGTAGATTCTAAGATCAACGCTCCCTTAGTGTGGATGGGGGAGAGTCGATTTTGCTAGCGCTTTGTTGTGCGCAAACCGTGTTTATTGGTTTTCTGAAAATCAGTGTTTATTAAGTGTGAGAGTGTTGGTGTTCCTCTAACAATACCTAGGGAGTGTCGATGACCTAGTACTCTTCAATATCACATCTACTTGCATCCATAGGAAACTTGCACACAATTCTCCTTGTCTCACCTGCGGCACCTACTCAATTTGCCTTGGCTCTGATATCACTTGTTGGGAAGTGGAGGAAAAACATAGCATATAACATAGAATAAAATAGGCAAGATCAACCACGCATCAAACCAAGCACATAAATCATACACTTAACACAATGATTTATGTGGAAACCCAAATTGGGAAAAAACCACAGGCAATGATTATCAGCCTTCTTCTTATTCAAGGGAGAACTACAATAGCCTTCATAGGAATACAACCATCCTCTCATCTCACAATGTACTCTTTTACACTTGCATTGTATTCTACCTCTATGGGTATGCTCGTATATATAACATCTATCACTCAGTTACATAGACTAATCATGAATAAATCACATAGTTACATGAACAGTTCATAAGTAAATTGCATGCATGCGCATGTGCATCTACATGTGACCACATGAGAAAATTTGTTGACATGTTTTCAAAAATTATGAACAAAGTCTTACAATTCTAGAATCCCAAGAAAATGTTGATCTTTTGGATTGGCTACTAGAATTCACGGTCAATCTTGATTTATTCTAAAAATGTCTCTTGGAAATAGTTACACGTGACAAGTGATTATGATGTGTTGGACACCATATTAGTAAGCGATTGAAAGATAATGGAATGCACCATGTATCAAATAATTGCATGAAAAAAACACTCCACTCAAACCATTCACATGCCTTAGGTCAAGTCTATCCTTTCCAACAAGCATAGAAACTGACTGACTGAGCCAGAAAGGATCTTTATTTCTTGCCCTTTATTTCCTAGTTGTTTGGTATTATGAGAAAACAAACAGATCACTTTGAGGGGAAGGAAATAAGATCGAAAAAATAATGGTATAGGGGCTGCTAAGAGAGCCCTCCAACCTATGAACTTCTGGGCCTCGAATCTGCAATAAGGCCTCTGTTTCTCATTACTTTTTCCATTTATCCTGCCATCCCTATACATATATTGGAGGAAGATGAACATGATACATATATGATCAAAGAAATACGATTGATGGAATGTTGATATAGGCCAGAGCCCTTCAACATGTGAGATTTCAAGCCTTGAATTTGTAGGGAGGCTCACATCACCCATTTCTTTTTCCATTCAACATGCCCTCCTTTTATGTATAGTGGAGGAAGATAAAGGAATTCATAGGTACCAATCCAAGCAATTACTACTTATCACGACTAGCCATAAAGACTATGCATTCCTAGCTCAACAACGGGTGATGGATGAAAAGGAAGTCCATATAATCGTCAGTTTGACCGTATAATGATCCCAACCATGTTGTTGAGAGTGTTTTTTATTAACATACTTCTACAATGCTCTAAAAAAAATACGCCATCTAGGTTTTACCATGAGTGAAAATTGTAGTGCATCATGGAATAGCCTTTATGATATTTCATATATTTCCAAGTTAAAACTTTGGGAACGGTACCTCAGAACCCTTGGTATCTTGATATCATAGATTTTAATAATATTTTTGGTAAGTTTAATTTTTATATATTTAATATATTAATTTTAATATGTTCAATTTGTGAGGGTCAAATTTACTGGAAAACTATCTCATTAGTATAGATAAAATTGTTAATAATTTTGAGCGTTAAAATTTAAGTGATAAAAGACTTGGATTGGAATTGTCAAACTTAAGAAATGACTAATAAACTAAAATTGAAATGACAGTTATCATTATATGTTCTTTCAATTAAATGTTGTTGTAGGATGTTGTATGCTCAATAGAGAATCCATTAAGGTAGATTTTTCAAGGTGCCTCTTGTAAGGTCTTCGGCTAGAAGGGCATGGAGATCCTCACCCAAGTCTTCAAGGAGACAAAATTTTGGGTTGCTTAGACACCCAAGTTTCACATTGATTGGGAAATTAGGC
>ML835026.1:119403-160453 GCA_009831015.1 Picea engelmannii
GATCCATCTTCATCTATGCATTCTCATCAAGGACAATACATATTATATTACATCAATCATCAATCAATCAATCCTTTGACATCAATCAATCACTTGGCATCAATCAATCAAACCATTGGCATCAATGACAACATGATCCAACACAAAGAACCACTGGGGGCAACAAATTCAAACCCATATGGCATGGTCCCTATATCGTGCAACGTTTCTTAGGAAAAGGAGCCTATGAATTAGAATATTATGAAGGGAACATGTTGGTTGAGCCCAGGAATGGGATCTATTTGAAAAGATATTACACTTGAGCACCAGGCTTGGGAGTAACTCTTTGTATACTAATGTAATTTAGTGTATATATATTTTCTCTTTATTTTTCATCTTCATCTTGCTTATCAAGCTTTCCCTTGGTTGGCAGATTTCAACGAAGTCTTCGGTCTACTTAGGATTCACAGATAGGGCTAGTCATCATACATAGAACTTGGCTTCCATCTCTCATGTTTTTTACTCACCCGAGGGTCCACTGGTGTCTTAAGGTGGTGTATGCCTAGGGCCATCCACAAATAATGTGGCCGAATATAGCGACATTATAGAACTTTTTCGTGATGCCATTTTGCATGGCATTCGCTCATTAGGGGTTCTATTGGACTAGCAGTTAGTAGTATGTCAGTTGAACAACAATTACCATGTATGTGACCCTATGTTTCTCTGACAATTCCTACAGGTACGTCTTTTGGAACGACAATTTGATTTTATTACTTATCATCACATACCTAGGAGTTCTAATTATGTATCTGATGCATATGATAATTTTGTTTTAGATTAGCATTCGTCACATAACTAAAGAAAATAAAACATTCTCATAAATGTACACATTGTAACATAAGTAGAGCCGAAGAACCACATTTATATATATATATATATAAATATGATGTTTATAGTACAAAATTGGGGCTAAAACCCTCAATACACATATACAACTGATCATGCACAAGTCATGACATATATGCCTATGGAGCTGGATGAGTTTCATGATAGAAAAATATAGCCTTTGAGAGATGCCGAAAGAGTAGCACCTAATCTTGGGGCAAGCCTACCACCTGTTACTACATAGCCTCCGACAAATCCTCCACCTGAACCATCATAATCCTTTGTGTCAAACGAGACAAGTTTCCCTGCATGTTTTGAAGGACTCTCTCTGCATCTCCTCCCACTACCTCATCTCCCCGGTTCCTCTGACGATGTTGTGGACCTATGTCTACGTCACATACATGTCTGATTATTACTTAAAAATCATCCAAAAATATTTTTGTTTTCCTATACAAAAATACAAAAAAAAAAATATTTAAAAAACTTTGACATACCTATGTCCCAGTAGGCGGTCCCTGGTGGTAATGGCATGTCAGGGTCCCCTCTAAGATCAATGAATTTCCGTCTCCACCAATAGAAGAAGTCATCGTTGTAGGGTGTGGGAATGTTTGGTATGTGTTATATTCTTTACATGTGTGTGTGTGGGTGCGTCAGATTCGACAATTGCGTCTGACGATCCCTCTAGTAGTGCTCTTTGTGCTATGTGCATTGGGATCTTCCTAGGGGGGTCCCAGGGGGGGCAGGTATGGCCCCCCTTGGTTACGCGCAGTGCCCCAAAATTTAGTTTTGGGTGGTTTTTGCTATTTTTAGCGGATTTTTCTATTTTTAGTGGTTTTCTAAATTAATCCCAGATTAAGGGATTAGGGTTTTGGTATCTACAGAATACCTAAAAACATTGTATATATTGTATGGTGAATGGTGAATGGTGAAATTCGAGAATAATGAATATAATAAAGGTTTTCCCCAGTTGAGGGTTTCCGGTATAAATCTTTGTGTATTATGTGTATGAGCCATTGATTAAATTATGTTTTGCTTAAGAATCTATATGCATTGCTTTACTTCACATGTTTAAAACTTACATGTGGTATGAGAGATCGTTTTAGGCTTCAGAGGGACACCTTTGTTGATGAGGGGAGTTCAGTTTGGAACTCTGTACAAGTTATTGGGAAGCACTTATACTAATGGGTGTAATAGTTCTGTTGTCCTTGAGCAGAGAAATGAAGAATAAAAGACCAATATTGTCCTTGAAAAGAAGACCATGTTGTGGCATCAAAGACTGGGGAATATTGGAGAAAAGGGCCTTCAAACACTACATGGTAAAGGTATGGTTGAAGGTATGTCTAATTACACTTTGGATTTTGATTTCTGTGAACATGGCATATATGGTAAACATAATCGCGTAAGGTTCCCATCTGGTGCTATAAGAGCAAAGGGGATCTTAGAGTTGATACACAATGATGTGTTTGAACCTGTTCATGTTCCATCCCTAGGTAAGTTTATGTATTATGTTTCATTCATAGATGATTTCTCAAGGAACACATATATTTATTTTCTTAGAAAGAAATATGAGGTATTTGATAAATTTAAAGAGTTTAAGGCCCTGGTAGAAAATTAGATAGAAAAGAAAATAAAGGTATTGAGAACAGATAATGGTGGAGAATTCTGCAGAAATAAATTCGAAGAATTATGTAAGAAGTGTGGTATAGCAAGGCAGAAGACTACTCCATACACTCATCAGCAGATTGGAGTTGCAAAAAGGATGAACATGACACTGATGGAAAAATCAAGGAGCATGCTCAACGGTGACGAGTTAGGACAGGAATTTTGGGTAGAGACAGTGGGTACAACATGTTACCTGATCAATCGATCACCTTCATCATCGTTGGATGATAAAACTCCACACAATGTATGGATTGAAAAGAAACCCTCTCTCAAACATCTTAGAGTGTTTGGTTGTGAAGCTTATGTACATGTTCCAAAGGAAAATAGGAGTACACTGGATAAAAAGGATGAAAAGTGTATCTTTATTAGTTACAAAGATGGTGTGAAAGGTTATAAGCTTTGGAAACGAGTTACCAAGAATATTGTTTATAGTTGAGATGTTGTTTTTAGAGAGGTAAAAGATATTTCCAAACATGAATTCCTACTAAGGCCAGAAGAAACTAAGAAAATAGAGCTTTTGTTGGATGATACAAAATCTGAATCATCTAAAGAAGATGAAGCAGAAGAAGAAGAAGAAGAACCTCATACCCCAGTATTGAGGAGATCAGTGAGAGAAAGAAGGCAACCAAAAAGGTATAGTCCACCTGATTTCCATTCCAATTTTTCTTTATCTATTACTGATGATATCCTAGAATTGTCAGGGAAGCAACGAATTCAGAGGATAGTAAACTATGGAAGAAGGCCATGGTTGAAGAAATGGATGCCTTGGATAAGAATTAGGCATGGGATATAGTTGAGTTTCTAGCTGGAAGAAAATATGTTGGTAGCAAATGGTTGTTTAAGAAGTTTAATGAAAAAGGAAAAGTGGAGAAATACAAAGCTCGGTTAGTATCAAAAGGTTATTCCCAGGTAGAGGGAATTGACTTTGGTGAGATTTTTTCTACTGTTGCTAAGTTAACTTATGTTAGATTTATTTTATCTATTGTTGTTTCTTTTGATCTTGAACTGGAATAGATGGATATGAAGACAACATTCCTACATGGGGATATGGAAGAAGAAATATACATGAAACAACCAGAAGGCTTTGTAGTGAAGGGAAAGAAAGAGTTGGTCTATAAGCTAAAGAAGTCACTATATGGCCTGAAGCAATCACCTAGGATGTTGTACCAAAAGTTTGACACATACATCTTTGGATTGGGATTTGTGAAAAGAGGGGTTGATCACTATGTATATTCCAAGAAGGTTGGTAATCACTTCATTTATGTAGTGTTGTATGTTGATGACATGTTGTTGGTAGGAAATAACATGGATGCTATCAAGGAGGTGAAATCGTAGCTATCCTCCAAATTTGACATGAAGGATCTCGATGTTGCTAACTTCATTATGGGAATGGAAATTAAAAGAGATCATGCAAACAAGAAACTGTGGTTAAATTAGAAAAAATATGTTGAGACGATATTGCAAAGGTTTAATATGCATGGAAGTAAACTATTCAAGGTTCCTATTCCTATAGGTGTAAAGTTATTTGTAGATCAGTGTCCCAATACACAGGAAGAAGAAGAGGGCATGTCCAATGTTCCATATGTCAGTGCAATTGGTAGTTTGATGTATGCAATGGTCTGTACTATATCAGACATTGCACATGCAGTGGGAGTTTTGAGCAGGTATATGTCAAAACTAGGGAAGGAGCATTGGACAATAGTAAAGAGGGTCTTTAGGTATTTACGTGGCACTACCAATTTTGGATTGTGCTACCAAGGAAGACTAGGATTGGACAAAGCAATGGACATACATGTCTTTTTTGATGCAGATTGGGCTGGAGATCTGGATCGCAGAAAATCTACAAGTGGGTATGTGTTTAACTTATTTGGAGGAGCAATCAATTGGATGAGAAAAAGACAGGATGTAGTGGCACTCTCAACTACAGAAACTGAATACATGGAAGCCACTCATGCAAGCAAGGAAGAAGTATCGTTACAAAGATTGTGTTCAGGTATTGGGTTGGTACAATAAGAAGTTAGATTAGATTGTGACAGTCAGATTGCAATCTTTCTGGTAAAGAACCCAACTTATCATTCGAAGACAAAGAATATTGATGTTCAGTATCACTTTGTGAGATACATGGTTGAGGAAAAGAAGGTGTTGCTGGAAAAGGTTGACACCTTGAATAATGTTGCAGATTCATTGACAAAGTCTGTGAGCACAGAAAATTTCTCCTGGTGTAGAGTAACAATGGGCATTATTGCCCTGGATTGTTGACTATATAATCCTGTGGACCCCTGGATGCAAAGAAAACAACAAGTGGGAGAATGTTGGGTATGTGTTATATTCCTTGCATGTGTGTGTGTGGGCACATCAGATTTGACAACTATGTTTGAAGATCCCTCTAGTTTTTTCTATTTTTAGCGGATTTTGCTATTTTTAGCAGTTTTCTAAATTAATCCTGAAATAAGGTATTAGGGTTTTGGTATCTACAGAATACCTAAAAAAATTGTATATATTGTATGGTGAATGGTGAAATTCGATATAATGAACATAAGAGAGGTTTTCCCCAGTTGAGGGTTTTCGGTATAAATCTTTGTGTACTATGTGTATGAGCCATTGATTAAATTTTGTTTTGCTTAAGAATCTATATGCATTGCTTTACTTCACAAGTTTAAAACTTACATGTAGGCCCTCAAGAGGTGCAGGATGCAATATTGGGTGGGAAAACTATGGGGATGTGACATATGGTATCAGAGCATATTTGACTCTTTTCCACTACCGTAGTCATAACAATGGTGTTGAGGTGCATTGCAAGTAGTTTCATAGTTCATTTCAAAGACAGTTCAGTAGGAACATTCACAAACTTGGTGAATAGTTCAGTGGAGCGAACTAGTTCACAGAAACTTTGCATCAAGCTTATGACAGAGGTTTTGGTTGATAGTGCGGGGGAAGGATGATATGGGTGCACCCCTTTTATAGACCAAGAGCATATTTTGTGGTGAAACAAAGCACTTGGGAAAGGTGGATGGTCGCATAACTCATCATAGGAATTGTTGCAGACTTGATCATAGAGGAAGTTTGGGAATAGACTTGGTGAAGGTTCGGTAAGGTGGATTGACCTTTCATAGAGAAGGTCTAGGCACATACTTGGTTGGTTTGATTTGTGACAGAATTAAGTGCCAGACCTATGTGCACACCTGGAGAAGATGAAGCATAGATTTCATGGGGTGAACTGAGCACTTGGGAAAGGTGGATGAATGTAGGACTTGTTTCATATCTCAATGCATAAGTGATCACAAAGGGGAGCATTTCTAGGTTGTAGTGAGTTGAAGGACTTGGGTGAGTTGGAAAACTTGAGGTGACCTAAAGAAACTTCACAACAATGTAGGTGGTTGAGAACATTTTCATCATGACATCTTCATGATGTGCATCACTAAGAACAATAGTTGACTTTATATGGGTTTCTAGATGAATGTGTAGACCATAACCTTTAGATGAGGTGGCTCTTCACAAATTTACTAATGCAGAAACCCCCCCCCTCCTATCCTCAGGGCTGTGTGACCTCTCGGTCAAGGATCTTCCAAAGACTAATCCGAATCAGCTCTTCGAGCCCCTGCTAGACCCTGAAATTGATTCACACAAGCCCTCTTTGGTTACCAATGCAGGCTTGATTCACCCCGCACACGCCTTCTCTTGCGCTTCTGGTAACTCTCAGTGGCGAGTGATAGCTCCTCTACTAGGCCCTTATTCCTTATGTCCATGGGCTATAACCTCCATCTCGCCCCACTGTTGTGACTTCGGGTTTTGACTATTCCAAGTGCAGCTGAATCTTAATCCTCTGAACTCCGGACCAGCAAAATGGCATAGAGAGAATCTACGGCTTGCGCTTCTCCAACAACCAATGATTGTAATTCACTTTGGGACTCCATCTTCGGGAGTTCTAAGTGTTCCAAACACCTTTTTCCCCGAAGTGATATATAACTGGAGCTACGGATCAAGCGCAACGTGCTCACCTCGATCGATGGTTAAAATGCATCCCTTGGTTACCACTTCAGACGACTTCCATTCAATGCTCCTTTTCTTCTCTTTCTTTCTCCCAGAGGTTCAATCCTTCAGAGTAAATCTCCACTCTCCACATGTCCCTCCATTTATCAACGGCTCATGTTGACTCCAGCCTTCGCGACTTCGACAAAAATCACTCCTTTATCTATGCACATCTCCCAGAGATTTATATCCTGAACTCTCTGATCTGTTGCCACGTATCCTCCTTGATACCAACAACTTCAATTTTTCTTTGCTTCTTCGGGACTTCAACGGTCCTTCTCCTCAGATACTTCCAAACCTTCGAATACACAGAGTGTCGAAGGACTCTAATACTATCCTCCGTGCAACTTTCCTAGATCTCATGGTCTGGTAAGATCCTGATTCCTATGAATGGGTCTTTCTCGTTGGTTGGGTAATTTTCAGTGGGCTCCTCCCTACTGAAGAATTTCCATCTGCTACCTCTTCTGAGCTTGTTCGAAATAAATCCTACCATTCATTCAGATAGACACAACAACAACAATACCAACCATTTTTTATCAATGCTTCTATGTTATATATTCATTTAAATGGTATGTACATGGGTTCATATGACTTCATGTGCAAAAATCAGCAATGACGACAACACTACGACTCTCTATCACAACACTCAATAACCTCGACAATAGCAACTTCAATAATCTTCAACATCCTCATTTGGGCATACAATACATATATTTATACAAGAAGGGATCATAGATTTTTTTCCCTCTAACTGCCTTAGTGTTATCTTATCAAAGTAAAAGATTTCAACAACTAAGTCTTATTACAATAAGTGATGGCTACAGATAGATAAGGGAGAATGCTTCAGATCTGTACTACTAATATCTACATGAAAGAAAATACAATCTCCATCAATATCATGCAATGGTTCAGCCTCTTATCATTTAAGAACTCCTTTAATTACAATCCTTTCGATATATTTACATGACACGCCATCCTATAATTCAAAATAACTTCAAAATGCATGATAGGGCACTGAGTTGTCCTCCACTTGCACGTTGATGACGATGCTCTTGCATCATACTCCTCTTGAAAAAAATTGATGGACTCCTGTCCATGATCTCCTGCACTGACTTTCCATGCTTCTGAATATTCACTTCATTTACCCAACTGGCATATTTTATTGGGTTTCCTTTCCACTTTACCAAGTACTCAAAATAAGTCTTCCTCCTGGTCTTCTTACCAATCCTCTAATCTATGATCTCCTCCATATGTGGATTTTCTGCTATAGGCATCTGCTTCTCCCACTGGATCTCTTTTTGATCTTCTGATCATCTTGTGTCATATTCCATGTAAGGGTACAGGTCCGAAATGTTGAATATGGTCGATATACACACATCCTCTGGCAACTCTATCTCATAAGCATTTGCATCAAATTTCCTTAGAATCTTGCACAGTCCTATTTTCTTTATTTTTAGTTTGTTATATGTTCCCCTTGGAAACCTTTATTTCCTGAGATGTTCCAGAACTTGATCTTGCACTTCAAATTGAAGTTCTCTCCTATGTTGATCAAATATGTGTTTATATTCTCTTTTTTTGTTCTGCAATTGCTCTTTGATATGATTATGAAGCTTCTGCATTTTTGCAACGAAGTCTTCTGCTCCAACGCTTCTAAATTCACTCTGATCCAAATATCTCAACTCTAATACTCCTATTGGATTCATTCCATATACTATATAGAATGGAATCTTTACTGTACTCTTGTTTGGTGAGTCATTGTATGCAAACTCTGCTTGTGACAGAATCTGATCCCACTGACTATGATGTTTAGTTACCAAACTCCTCAACAAATTTCCTAAACTCCAATTTACCACCTTAGTCTGTCCATCTGTTTGAGGGTAATATGTTGAACTGAAGGATAGTTCTGTCCCTAGTTTCTTCCACAATGTCCTCCAAAAATGACCAACAAATTTAGTAACTCTATCCGAGACAATACTCTTGGGCAACCCATGGAGTCTCGCAACTTCCTTAAAAAACATATTTGAAATGTGTGTTGCATCATTAGTTTTCTATCATGGGATAAAGTGTGCCATCTTTGAGAATATATGAACTAAAATGAATATGGAATCACTTCCCCTTTGTTTTCTTGGAAATCCCAACATGAAATCCATGCTTATTGCATCCCAAGGCCTATTAGGAATAGGCAATGGGTGATATAACCCAATGTTTTGTCGCTTTCCTTTTTCATACTGGAAAATATTACATCTGTTTACAAATTTATTCACGTATGCCCTCATACCTGGCCAATAGTATGAGCTGCTTAATTGTGCAAATGTCTCATCATGGCCAAAATGTCCTGCTAGACCTCCACTATGTTTTTCCTTCAACAGATTATCTCTCATCTAGTAGATTGGTATGCATAACTGGCTACCTTTAAACAAAAATCCATCTTGAATCAAATACTCTATCCACTGACTTATGTATCTAAGCACAATATTTTCACATGCTGCATATGCCTCCTTAAAATATGGATCATCTCAATACATTCCCTTAAGGCGTTCGAACCCTAAGGTTTTCACTCAAAACTCCTGCGGAATCAAACATCTCCTGCTCAATGCATCAACAACTTTGTTAGCATTACCAGAAATATGTTTAATGACAAAAGTGGAATTTTTCATAAAATCTATCCACTTGGCATGTCTTTGATTTAACTTCTCATGGTTGGTTATGAATTGCAAAGCTTGATAATCATTGTACAAAACAAATTCTTTTGGAACAAGATAGTGCCTCCATTTCTTTAAGGCTTGAATTACTGCATAAAATTCCTTATCATATGTGGAGTACTTCCTCTTGGTGTCATTCAACTTCTCATTGAAATATGCAACGTGCATATTGTCTTGGCTCAAGACTCCTCCAATTGCTACTCCACTAGCATCACATCGTACCTGAAACGTATTCCCGAAATCTAGCAAGACCAGAATTGGTTGTTCTATTATCTTCTCCTTTAATATCCTAAAACTTTTCTCAGCTTCTTCTATCCACTTAAAAGACTTGTGTCTCTTCTTCACCTTGTCTAATACTATTTTACAAATACCACTAAAATTTCTAATGAACTTCTGATAGAAACTTGCTAATCCATGGAAGCTTCTCACCTCGAATATGCTCCTTGGCGATGGCCATTCTCTAATTTCTCTCACCTTCTCTTCATCCATCTTCAATTCATTTGAAGAGATTAGAAAACCCAAGTAAATTATTTATGTCTTCATAAAAGATGATTTCTTCAGACTTATCAACAACTTCTCCCACTGCAATCTTATCATTACTAATGTTAAGTGCCTCAAATTCTCTTCCTCAGTTTTATTGAAGACTAATATATCATCCAGATATACAATCACAAACTTACCAATAAAATATTTTAATACATCATAAAATTACTTGGGTAGTTCGTCAAGCCAAATGGCATGACAAGCCACTCATACAACCCTTCGTTCATTTTGAAGGATGCTTTCCACTCATCACCTTATCTCATCCTTATCTGGTGATATCCACTTTTCAGGTCTATTTTCGAAAAATAATTTGCTCCGCTCAAACAATCCATCAAGTCGTCCATCATGGGAAAATGAAATTTTTACTTAATGGTGATTTTGTTTATGGATCTTGAGTTTGTACAAATTCTCCATCCTCCATCCTTTTTCATACTTAACATAGTTGGTACTATGCATGGACTCGAGATTTCTCTGACTAAACCCTTGTCCATCAAATCCTGAACTTGTTTCTTTACCTCATAATTCTCTTGAGGTGTCAATATGTACACTTCTTTGTTCGTTAGAATCTCTCCTAGTATGAGATCAATGTGATGGTCGATACTCCTGATGGGTTGCAATGAGTGAGGTAACTCATCCACTACTATGTCAGTAAAATTTTCTAACAGCTCATGAATTTCTTCAGGTAGATCATCAATAGAAGTACTTGTAACGATGACTATGGGCTTCCTCATCACAAAAAATTGCATCTCCTATTCCTTCTTGACTTCACTTAGTAGTTCCTTCCCCCTCATGAGAAGTATAATTGTGTTGGCTTCTTCCTTCACCTTCTTATCCTCTACTGGTAGTAACATGTGTATTCTACCCTTTTTCTCCAGGGTATAAGTATTTTTTATCCCATCATGAATGACATTTCTTTCAAAATTCTATGGTCTCCCCAACAAGACATGACATACATCCATGGGAATCACATCACACAAAACCTCATCTCTATATCCTCATATCTTAAATTCAACTTGGCATTGTTTAGTTACCATTACCTGGTGTCCTTTCGGTAGCCATGAGACTCTATACAGATTTGGATGTACAGTTGTCTCTAGCTCCAATTTATCCACCATTTCTGTGGATACCAAGTTATCAGTACTCCCACTATCAATTATCACCTTGCATACCCTATCTTTGGTCATGTAAACAGTTCTTAACAAATTGTTCATCTACACTAGTTTTTCCACTTCTTTCTTGGGCTTTAAGAGAACCTTCTTTATCATCAAGGATCTCCCATCTTCTACACCTTTTGCCTCAACATTTTTCCTTTGTGCTTATGAAATGTGAGCTTCACCTCTTCCTTTTTTCTTTCTCTTGGGGCATTCCCAAGACATCTGTCATGTTTTCCCATAGGCATAATACTTCACCTCTCCTCCTCTACCTCTTCCTCTTCCTCGAGGAAAATCGTTCCTTCCACCATACTGTCTCCCTTAGGAACTTCCTCTTTCTGAGTGACTGTGTGGTTTTCCAGTCTCAACCTTGGGATTATGTGCCTTGTCATGGACAATTCCCTTACCTCTGTTTAGACCTTTTTCTCTGTTTCTTTGACTTTGCTTTCTTGCCAATTTATCCTCTTCTTTCAGTGCAATCTAGTAAGAATCTTCCACTGTCCTCATTGTTATCACGTTGATTTCATCCTGGATTTCATATCTCATGCCATTAATATACCTTGCAAACTTTTCATCATCTTTTTCTCTCTGTCCAGCCCTGATGTTCAACTTATAAAATTCCTCTGTGTATTCTTTTACTGTCAATCCTTTATGTCTCAGGTTCTGTAACCTCCTGAAAAATTTTATCTAATAATCTTTGGGTATGAATTTAGCCTTCATCTTGGCTACCATTCTATCCCAACTTTTAATTTTTTGTTTTCCTCTGTTTTTCCTATCAGCCTGCAATTCATCCTACCATAGTGTTGCATGCCCTTTTAACATTGTGACAACATGTTTTACTTTCTTCTCATCATCAACTTCTTCATAGTCAAAGTATTTTTCCATTTCTCTTATCCAGTCCAATAATTATTCCACATCTAAATTACCTTCATACATAAGGATTCTTATTTTTTCTCTGTCTCCCAATTTGATAACAACTTTCAGCAAGTGTTTTTCTGCAACATATTCTCCTGCATCTCCTTCAACTTTCATTTCTTCTCTCTCTACATCATTGACGTCTCTAGAATCAGGTGTTCTTCTTTGTGTTTTCTCCATAGAATCTAATCTTGCGTGAATTTCTTTCATCTCCCTTTCCACAACAGGATTTTGCTACAAATCGCTCCACACGTCTTCTAGGTGGCATTGTCCTAAAAATTTTCTTCACACAAAGTTTATGCTACAGTGTTGATACCACTTGATGATATCATACTACCTCTTTTGTCTTCTCCCTCCTATAGAAATTAAATATGTGTCTCTGATACCACTTGATGCATACTCCCCCCTTCTCTCCTCAGGGTTGCGTGACCTCTCGATCAAGGATCTTCAAATGACTGAGCCGAATCAGATCTTCGGGCCCCTGCTAGACCTTGAAATTGATTCACACATGCCCTATTTGGTTACCAACTTATTCTTGATTCCCCCCGCACACGCCTTCTCTTGCGCTTCTGGTAACTCTGAGTGGTGAGCACTAGATCCTCTTCTAGGCCCTTCTTCCTTATGTCCACATGATATAACCTTTGTGTCACCCCAACATTGTGTCTTCGAGTTTCGACTATTCTGAGTGAAAATGACTCTTAATCCTCTGAACTTTGGACCGACAAAATTCCCTAGACAAAATCTATGGCCCGTGCTTCTCCAACATCCAACGATTGTAATTCACTTTGGGACTCTGGATTCAGGATTTTCGAGTGTTCCAAACACCATATTCCCCGAAGTGATTTATAACCATAGCTACAAATCAAGAGCCACATGCTCACCTTGATCGATGGTTAAAATGCATCCCTTGGTTCCCACTTCGGACGACTTCCAGTCAACGCTCCTCTGCTTCTCTTTATTTATCCCGGAGTGTCAATCCTCTGGAATAAATCTCCACTCTGCACAAGTCCCTTCATTTATCAACGAATCCTGTTGACTCTGGACTTCACGAATTCGGAAGAAATTGCTCCTTTCTCTACACACATCTCCCAGAGATATATCTCCCAAACTCTCTTATCTGTTGCCACGTATCCTCCTTGATACCGACAACTTTGATTTTTCTTTGCTTCTTCGAGACTTTGGTGATACCGCTTCTAGGATAATTCCAAACCTCCAAATACACGGAGTGTTGAAGGACTCTAAGACTATTCTCCGTGCAACTTTCCCAGATCTCACGGTCTGGTAAGATCCTGATTCCTCCAAATGGATCTTGCTCATTGGTTGGGGAATTTTCAGTGGGCTCCTCCCTACTGAAGAATTTCCATCTGTTACCTCTTCTTAGCTTGTTCCTCCTCGAAACTTTTAAGCTTCTCAAGATGTTTCTTCTCACATACTCCCCACACCTCTCAAGATGGATTCTTCGACACTTAGACAAATGTCGACCCTGTGCACACCTTGCAACATGTTTCCTTCAACTTAACCCCTTTGTGGGCAATTGTGCAATCCTTGCAATAGTTCTTACACGACTCAATTGTTCCTCCTAAACAATATGACGTTGAGTGTGTTTCTTCCTATGAACACCTCGCGTGGTCCTCTTCACTCTTTGCAAATAAAGCTTCATGTTATATCTCCTGAGCTTTTGAGTCAAAATAGACTCTGTCAACGCACACCTTGTAGACACTATGCACTCCTTGCATGATCTCTTAGAAGAGAAACAATTGAAACTTATCTAATCCTCACAGGTTCATACATTCAACCATGCAATGCATTCATAACATAAGAACAAGTAATGATAAATAATGAAATTAGACGAAAATCATACCATTCATTTGGATAGATAGAACAATAACAATACCAACCATTTTGGATCAGCACTTATCTGTTATATATTCATTCAAATGATATGTACATGGGTTCATACAACTTATTGTGCAAAACTGAGCAACGAAGAAAACACTACGACTCTCTATCACAACACTCAACAGCCTCGACAATAACAACTTCAATAATCTTCAACAACCTCATTTGGGCATACAATACATATATTTATACAAGAAGGGCTCATAGAGTTTTTTCCCTCTTACTTCTTTAGTGCTATCTTATCAAAGTAAAATATTTCAACCACTATGTCTTATTACAATAAGTGATGGGTAGAAACAGATAAGAGCGAATGCTTCAGATATGTACTACTATTATCTACATTAAATAAAATACAATCTCCATCAATCTCACGCGATGGTTCAACCTCTTATCATTTAAGAACTCCTTTAATTACAATCCTTAAAATATCGTGATGGTTCAAGATATTTACATGACACGCCATCCTAAAATTCAAAATCACTTCAAAATGCGTGCTAGGGCACTGAATTGTCCTCCACTTGCACATTTATGATGATGCTCCTGCATCAATTACACAAGTTAGTTAATGAAAATATGACTTAGAAATCAGGCATTATGTGCATGGTGCCTTGAAGTGGAAGTAGTCAAGGTTTGGAGATGTAAGGACATTGGAGATGAGTTCAGTTGGTTGCATGAGAATTTTGGGACTTAGATGTATTTATGAAGTGGATGGATGGAATCATCCTTGTATCACAATGAAGGTGTTATGTAGGTTTGTGTAGTTGTAGATGGTGATTGAGGGGAGTTCATGTGAAGAGTCAATGGCTTGGGAGAGTGCAGGTCTAGGACAATACACTTGAACCATGGGTGCAACCAAGAATTCCATTGAGAAAGGTATGGTTGGTTTTGATTTCTTTCATTTCCTAAGTGTTGTGGTAAGTTATTTGAAGGGAATTTAGATGACTTGGTGGTTGAAGTGTAATCATTTTTCGTGGTGAAAACCAACATACTTGAGGCTGGCTCAAGTGGTGCAGATTCAAAGAAGTCATGTAGCAATTTGGGATGCCTTGATAGGGGTGAATGTCCAGAGATGTTGGGGAAACCTACTTGGATGAGTCTTGTGGTGGGATTAGGCATATATGGATGCAACTATGAAGGTGATTTGAGGATTTTCCTAAATATTGGATGAGGTCCCTTGGTGTGGTGGTGCCTTAGCTAGATTTTTTGGGTCATGCAATGACTTAACAAGAATGGTGATAGTGCCAGAGTTTGGATGCTTGCAGGAGGTGCAATGGAGTTTTGTTCTAAATGATGGATGTAGGTAGCAAATAATTCAACCAAGAATTATTAGCAGGCAACCTAAATGGGAAGAACACATACCAAGTGACATGGGTGGTGTTTCCTCACCTTTGGTATGAGACATTGGATGAGGCAGAGTGTACCATGGTGACTTGTGGATGATTGTGTGATGAATTAGAGATACGATGGGGTCTTTGGTTGAGGTTGGCAAGAGTATTGGTTTGACTGTACCTAAGGCATGAAAGTTCTTTGAGGTGACTCATTCTACTTGGAGCACTTTGGATGATTCATTGGAATGATTGAGGAGTGTGGGTGCATTGGCCACACTCATTACATATGTAGATTTGCAGAGAGATGATTGGATGAAAGGAGGTGGTTTGATTACTTTCCTTGTTCTAGAGGATTCTGCGGACATGCATATTGTAACATGAATAAATTACATAGACATGGGGATTTCTCTTGCATTGGGAAGCATGGTTGAGGGTGAAGTATAACCATTCCAAGGCATAGAGAGGTAGGTGCAACATCATGGTTAGGTTATGAAGTAGTGGGGAAAAAGTATTATGGAAGTACAGTTCTTGATGCAAATGGGACATTTCATATTCGAAGACACAAATAAAGATGAGGAGAATTCATCCAAGGAAGCTAGACTTTTGGACTTGATTGAAGTTTGAGTCACAAGGGAAAAATTGGTTGTATGTGCAAATGCATGATGATTTCCCTTGACTCTTCACCGACTTGAATTTTCCATAGATTGTTTGACTTGCAACAGAATGGCTAACTGTGCCATGAGGTGGATAGTGGAGTCAAGGTGTTGTGGATGACTTTTATTTGGGGTGACTACATAGTGCAACAAGGTGAGGGCTTACCTTGCCTTGGTTTGAAGTTGTTGTGCAGATGGATTGAATTGCAGAAGCAAGTGACCAGGATATGGACAAATTGTGTGTTCTGAAGGAATGAACATGATAGTTCAACACTTGGAGAGATAGTGCATGAGAGAATGAATAAGATATCAAAGTACAGATGCACCAGTAGGTTTGAAGTGAAACACTTAGATATTAAGGAGGATCTCCTTGACAAATATTGGATGTGGTATAAATGAGGAAAGGGTTGACCGTTAGAAAAACATGATTACAGAGAAATAAAATAAGACAAATGTGGAAATAAAACACAAACAATATACAATAAAATAGAGACGCAAATATATGTGGTTCACCTAGTGTGGGCTACGTCCACCAGAGAAATTTCTAGGTCCTTACTTTTTATTATCCAACAAAATGAAGGGATACAACCTACAACACACCTGTTGTAACTTCCTATTCTTTCTCTCACAATATCCTCTCTCAGAATAAAAAAAAATCGCAATAATACACAACCACAATACAATTCCCTTATAAAAGAGGGTTTCCTTATAGGGAAAAAAATCCTAACATCACTTCTATCATCAAATCTGCGACCTTATAATGAATGGTCCACATTTACTATCAAATTACAATATACATTTACAAAGAAATTTTTCCTTCAGGGGCCCGCTTGTCCCCAGACCCCCATTCTGGGGGGATCAACCCCTTGCAACCCCCCACCCCACACACGTGGAGGGATGTACAATATTCTGGGGTGTACAGTCTTCATGGGGTATAAAAATGGCTGAAAACAAAGACCTATGAAATAGGAAGATAATTAGGCTCCACAACCAACAATCTCCCACTTGGAGACTAATAACAACAACTCCACTATTATTGTACTTGCTGGACTATACTCCACTTTGGACCTAGAAAATTTCTCCTCTTCACCTTCATTCTTGAAGACCAACTAAAACTGAGCAGGAACTCAGTTTCTCCCTGGTTACTCCCTTTGTTAACATGTCTGCAGGATTATAGCTAGTGTGTATCTTTTCCAACTTCAAATGTCCATCTTCCAAGACAGATCGTATGAAATGGTACCTGATTTGTATATGCTTACTCTTTGAATGGAAGACTGAGTTATTTTCAAGATGAATGGCACTCTCGTTGTCACAATACAACCTACTATTATCTTTCTTCTTTCCTAATTCCTCCATAAACATCTGTAACTAAATCATCTCTTTACTAACCTCTATAGCAACAACATACTCTGTCTATGTTGTTGAAAGTGAAACAACCTTTTGTAGTTTCAAAATCCAACTTATTGTTGTTCCACATATAGTAAAAACATACCTTGTGGTGCTCCTCCTGCTATCTTTATGACCTGCCATATATGAATCAACATATCCCTGTAGAACAATGTCTGAACCTCCAAAACATAATGCATGAGTAGCAGTACCTCTCAAATACCCGAGAATCCATTTTACTGCCTCTCAATGTTCTTTACCTGAATTGTTCATATACCTTCTCACAACTCCCACTGCATGTCCAATATCTGGTCTTGTGCAAACCATCACTGACATCAAGTTTCCAACTGTTGATGAATAAGGGACCTGGACATGTATTCTATCTCCTCCTGTGTCTTGGGACACATTTCCTTAGTTAATTTGAAATGGATGGCCAAAGGTGTACTAACTAGTTTTTCATTATGTATTCTAATCCTCTCCAACACCTTCTCTATGTACTCACCCCGAGACAATGTCAATTTGTGATTTTTCCTGTCTCTTGTTATTCTCATACCAAGGATTTTCTTTGCAACACCCAAATCCTTCATCGCAAATGACTTAGATAATTTATTCTTGAGCACATTTATATCCTACATATTAGACCCTGCAACAAGCATGCCATCTACATACAATAGAAAGATAATATAACTTCTATTTTCTAGCCTTTTAAAATAAAAACAGTGATCAGAATGACATCTACTATAACCTTGGTCTGTCATAAACCTGTAAAACTTCAAATAACACTACCTTGGAGCTTGTTTTAGGCCATACAAGCTCTTCTTCAACCTACATACCAAATTCTTCTTCCCTTTGGCCTCATACCCCTATGGTTGTTGCATATAAATCTCTTCCTCCAAATCCCCATGGAGAAAAGTTGTTTTTACATCTAACTATTCAAGATGTAAATATTCTACTGCCACAAGACTTAAAATAGTCATAATTGAAGTCATTTTAACAATAGGAGAAAACATTTCATCAAAATCTATGCCTTTCTTTTGTGCAAACCCCTTTACAACAAGTTTATCCTTGTACCGCTTTTTGCCTCCATCTTCTTCCTTCAACCTGTAAACCCATTTATTATGCAATGCTCTTTTTCATATAGGAAACTGGACCAAATCCTAAGTATGGTTATTTACCAGGGAATCCATTTACTCTTTCATGCCTTGCTCCCACTTATTTTTAGTGTCTACCTTCATTGCCTCTTCATAACATTCTGGTTCACCAGAATCAATCAACAATAAATAATACAATGATGGAGAGTATCATTCAGGGGGTCTAATTAACCTGGTAGATATTCTAACAACACTTGCAGGAGTTTGAGGTACATGTTTCTCCTTTTGTTGTACATTTTGATTTTCTGGTACCTTTAGAATTTATTTTTCAATGATCTCATCAAGCACTATGTATTCTGGTTTTTATTTTTCTTACTTCTTTCCATGCAACTAATTTTTGTACATGACCTTCTCATTAAATATGACATCTCTACTCCTAATGATTTTTTTATTCGCATAATCCCATAAGCGATAACCAAAATCATTAACAACATATCCAATAAAGGTACACTTCTTGGATTTTGGGATTTTGCCTCAATCTTTGCTCTATTTTATTTATCAATATGGACAAATGATTCACAACCGAATGTCTTCAGAAAAGAACAGTTTACCTTTTTACCTATCCATTCCTCCTTTGGAATTCCACCATCCAAAAATTTTGAAGGTCCTCTGTTTATTAAGTAAATAGAAATATCTACAACATCTTCCCATAACTGTAAGGGAAAACCAACATGCAATGTCATACTCCTTGCACGCTCCATGATTTTCCTATTCATCATTTCTGACACATCATTTTCTTGTGGTGTTGTCTTCTCTCTACGAACCCCATAGTATGAATAGTAATCATCAAACTCCTTGCTGCAATATTCACCTCCATTGTTTGATATGAGACACTTCAACCTTTTTCCTGTCTCATTCTCAACCAAAACTTTCCATTTCTTAAAAGTATCAAAAACATCAGATTTTTGTCAAATGCAATAAACCCAAGTTTTTCTAGTTGCATCATCAATAAAAGTAACATAATAATGAGATCCACCAAGATATGATACATGAGTTGGTCCCCATACATTTATATGCACAAGCTCTAACCTTTCACTCTTCTTTCTTTTCTGACTCTGAGAAATCTCACTCTCTTTTATTTTTCATAAACACAATGCTCACAGAAATCCAAATCAATTTGTTTAAGACCTGGCAACAAATTTCTTTTGTGAAGTATCTGCATCCCCTTCTCACTCATGTGTCAAAGCCTATGATTCCACAGTTCTGTATCCACTCCTGTAGAACCTAAAAAGATAGAATAGTCCATATTATCAGTACATAAATGAAATGTACCTACCTTCTCACCTTTTGCTATCACCAGTGGTCCTTTGGTGACCTTCCATGCCCTATTTGTAAATATAGATATACAACCTTCACTTTCCAACTACCATGTTGAAATTAGATTTTTTTTTAGATATGGAACATTTCTTATCTCTTTCAACAACCACTAGTTTCCATTCCTTTGCTTTATTTTTACCTTTCCCATTCCAACAATTTTGTATGGTGCATTATCACCCAAATGAACCTGTCCAAAATCACCTTGAACATAATCTAGAAATTGTTTCATATGGGGTGTGGCATGAAATGAAGCCCCTGAATCTACTACTCAAGACTCATAAATATTATCTATAGAAAGAATCAAAGCATCTTGTAACACATCACCTGTTACATTTGCTTCTTGATTTTTTTCATGTTGTCTAGATTTTTGTTTCTTTAGAGCTCTGTAGTCTTTCTTCATATGTCATTTCTTCCCATAATTCCAACACTCTATATTTTCCAGTCTATATTTAGATATTCCCTTCCTATAATTCTCACGGTTCCTTGAGCCCTTTCCTCTATCCTTTTGTCTTCCCCTGTTCTCCATGTTTAACGCATTACCTGATGTCTCACTTGTGATTTTCCATCGCATTTCCTCACTAAGGATAACACCAACAACATCATCAAATTTTAAAGTGTTTGAACCAGAGACAAAGTTACTTACAACCATGACCAAGTCATTCCAACTTTCTGGTAATGAGCACAAGATTACAAGAGCCCTGACCTCATCATCAAAGTCCACTTTTACAGAACTTAGTTGATTAGTAACCATATTAAATTCATTTAAATGATCTGCAATAGACCCACCTTATGACATCTTCATATTAAATAATATCTTCATTAGAAATACCTTATTGGATGCTGAGGGTTTTTCATACAGTTTATCCAATGCGTCCATCAACTCCTTCGTTGTCTTTTCTTTCGAAATATTGAAAGCAACCGATGTTGTCAGGCTCAATCGTATCATTCCTAGTTCCTTTCTGCAAAGAATATCCCATTCTTCGTTCTTCATGGTTGTCGACTTCTTTTTTATTCCACCCAATGGTAGGAATATATCCTTCTGATATAAATAATATTCCATCTGCATCTTCCATAACTAGTAGTTTTCGCCATTAAATTTCTCGGCCCTAAAATTTTCATCTTCTACCATTGCTCCCACCCGAACGAGGAACCCTCTTTTCCTACGAGTTACCTTTCGCTCTGATACCAGTTGTTAGAAAAACAAGATCGTGGAGCAATAAAATAAGAAAAATGTGAAAATAAAACACAAAAGATACACAATACAATAAAGACATAGATATACGTGGTTCACCCAGTGTGGGTTGTGTCCACCAGAGAAATTGCTAGGTCCTTCATTTTTATTATCCAACTAAATGAAGGGATACAACCTATAACACACCTGTTGTAACTTCCTCTTCTTTTTCTCATGGTCTCATCTCTCAGAATACAATATTTGCAATATTACATAACCACAATATGATTCCCTCGTAAAAGAAGGTTTCCTTCTAGTTAAAAAACCCTAACATAACTTCTACCATCAGATCTACGAACCAATGTAGGACATGAGGCTAGCATTGTGTGGAGACATGACAGAGTTAGTTGAAGTATGAACACAACAACAAGTTCACAAAAGTTCAACACTTAGACATTTTTGAAGTTTTGATTGAGGTTGCAACAGTGGTTGAGGCAATAACAACAACAAAATAACAGAGAGTGATCGTCCCAGGAGGACGATGGCAACTTGGGACATTGTAGAAATATTTGGGGAGGAGACTACCTTTCATGGTTGCGAGCAGATTGGTCGCACGCAAATTTGGGCAGATTGTACTGTGGATGTTTGAAAAACATCTCAAATGATTGTTGTGAGAGTTGGAAACTCAGGGTTTCGAATTTGTAGGGAAACTTGGCGTTTCCACTTTGACATAAATTTGGAGTTTCCAATTGGCATGAAACTTGGGGTTTATAGTAAACTTAGTTGGAATGGGGGCACGAGTTTGAGCAAGGACTTGGAGATCATATATTTTGCGGATGTTGTCAGGGATGGAAATGGATTTAGGTGGGTGAGGACGTAAGGTATTTATCTAGAAGGGTGCAAATACCCTCGCCCAAGTCCTCAAGGAGAAGGAATTTGGGGTTGCTCTGACACCTAAGAGTCCCACTAGTTGGGAAACTGAGGAACTTGGGCATGCGAACATGGCAAGGGGATAGCCCAAGCATGAAGAAACCAAGAGAAGGGGTGCACAAAAGAGGTTGGGGCACATCGACATGAGGAGCACACCCAAGGATGGGGCATTTCAGTCCTAAGGGATGCGAAGATTGATGAGCACATGGGTGGGTTCATTTGGACACATGTTTCCGTGAAGGGGAGCGTCAATTCATTTTGGTGCATTGGTCCACGAAGGGGTGTGACACAACCAAAGGACATGGAAATTTGTGAAGGAGACGTATAGAGTCCTTATAAAAGAACAAGGAACACAACCAAGAAGCTCCAACAAGGAGAGAAAGATTAAATTCAAGGTTATGTAGTATACTTAGGAGAAGAGGGGAAAGCTCCCTTAAGGAACCAAGTCGCTCCACATAGGAGGAATTATGCTACCTTGAGGTGATTCTATTTACATAGTTGGGGTGAACTTCTTTGGGATGAGTTTGGTGATGTCTTGTTGTGAGTCTGGTCAAGGCATTCTATGTGACAGAACCCCAGGTCTGTGTGATAGAAAAGAGGCAATGAGTTTGTGGTGGACGCACAGTTGCGGTGCTACGAAGGAATTGTGAAAGTTGTTTTTACAGATGAGTCTTGGTGTGATGAATCTGTGTATGAGTGTCTTGGTGAGGTGAGTTGAGTTGTGTGACTCTTCCTAGGTTGTAAACATAGCCAATAGTGCTTATATTGTAATTGTTTCACAATAATAATACTTAGCCAAGTGTTAGGCAAGTGATCTTGTGCCACCCACACTATATCTGTGTTTTTCTTGTTTGTTTGACAAGTTTTCTCTACGTTTCTTGTATGTATGATTAAAAGACTAAGTGTTAAGATTGTTAACAATTTTTCTAAGTATACAAATGAGTTGCATTAGAGTAGGATTGTAACTTGCCCGTAGTCTAGAATGAAGTATGGGTATGCTCTAGGTGAAGTGCCATAGTCCAGACGAAGTATCCTTGGTGTTTCCAAGAAGCCAAGCGAGAACCGTTGCGATGACGCACCTCCTCAAGAGGTGCATGATTGCAAGATTCAGGCAGGCACAATGTGGGGACGTGACACCTCCAAATTTACTGATAACATTAAATATGCACCTATCAATTAATTAATATTGCACAATGCTCAATATAAAATCCATGACCAATTACGTTTGGTTACATGATGTTTGATAGAGAATTCATTTCCATCAATTACATAGTAGGATCTTCTTTCCACATAACACATTGAATTATTCATTTATAATGTTTCTTATAATATCCTGATGTTTCCATCCTCAATATATTTTCAAAAATTAAAGTTATGTAATTACAATTTACCTAATCTTCCTTTAGAGAGTCTTGATGTTGTCATCCTTAATAGCTATGAGTGACCATTGTTATGGGGCATTCAACACGCTACTATATTTTCAAAGACAAATGTCATGAAATCACAAAACCTATACATAATTTGTTCTATGAGTTGGAAAGGGAAAAGCAATTTAATTATGTACGAGAACAAGTGTTGACATCCACAGAATAAAATTTAATTATGCACAAATTCAATCAACAAAAAATAATTATGATTTATAATATATAATTATCACTATAATGGTCACTTGTACTTTGATGTTTATAATGGTCACTTGTACTTTGATGTTTATGAGTTTCAATGAATATTTATTTTCTTTTATATTCTCAATTTTCAGTTATTCAAAAGATTAATTAACAAATTTAGACAATGCAATTGAAATGGTGTTAAAAAAAAATTAATTTTAAGTAACTTGATAAACACTCTTAAATTAGTTGTTAACCAGCACTAATTTTTATGCATCTTTTCATTGTTATAAAAAACATTATGTATTATGAATTGGTTAGACTCTACCTTTTAAGATGCAGGAACTATTTTAACAAGTGATGCATGACAGCGTAGTCCTACTGGACAAACAAATTTTAAAATGAATAAGATAATGAGATACGTGAAACAGGTAAGAAGGTCAATCCCTGGTTGGACCGCCCACAATGAGTCTAGAAAAAACAATGCACCCATAAAACCTTAAGTTAGCTATCAAAATGAAATTTCCTTTGTCACCACGGGCTAAACTATAGGTGATGGTGTTTCATTCACCGATGCAATCTGGACCAACTATATAGCTGAGTACGAACTTCTCTAAAAAAAAACTTCCATTTTTTCTTGAAAATTTCTGTAGTCTCTCTATAGTCACAAGAYATGTCTATTCACAACTCTCAGTACCACCAATGTTCACATGTTCTATGAGTTCTAGTACACCTTTTTTACACATTGCTAGCCAACAATCAATATTGTTGATAAAACTAGTGGTATGCTGCACACTCCAGTTTTTGTGCCCAAATAGCCCTTACCACCACTGTCACGCGCGCACGCGAGTATCAGTTGGGCAATATTAACTTTACCGGATTTAACATGAAWGAAYGTATGAACATGGAATYCCCTCCCCACYGYGRGAGCTCCKTCCCACCACCACTATAAATCTCTATAATCTGAAATCGTGGAACGGCTACGTACAAGACACAGACAGGCGGGCAGAGAAAATATTAAAAGGGTCACCTAGGGTAGGGACTGGAAAATGATTATGTAGCTGAAATGATGTTCAAAGCAATCTTATYATCAGTATTCACATCAATTTAATGCRAATCCTGGTAATACAAATTAGCATAAGAAGTTACCAGTTATATTATCCCCAAGCTTGTTGTAATCGGATGATGTGTTAGAATAAGAAAACCCTACTCCAACAGGCGATTCTAGAAACAATAAGTTGGCCTCTGCATAGAGTTTCAGTTCCACATAAATATTTCAACTTCAATTATTGGAGTCACATAAAAAAAAAAAAAAAAAACTAAAAGCAACAATTAAGATCGCAACAAAGAAAAACAGAGAAAAACAAACCATTGTTCCAGGAGTAGTTATTGAAGGAAACCCCAGCGCCAGTAGAGTCCACAAGGAAAGGTCATATTTCTTGTGTTGCTCCATATCCAACAGAAGAACACCAGGACCTGGGAACCCAACATTAATATAAAATATCACCAAATGTTCAGAATATGTAAAGTTTATTTATCAGTATGATAAATCAAACTGAATTTTAAAATGCAACCAAATAAGAGAGATAACTGCTACTGGCTGGGTTGGATATTGGTTTAATAAATTATATTGAATGCATTGAATATACAAACAATGTCAGTTTCAAATTATGTTATGTGATGAAGTTGAAACGATCTATACTCTATTATGTGTTTCAGTTAGAAATTATATTTGTTTGCCCGATATTTTGAGAAAATATACTCTATTATATGTAAATGTGATGTTGGGTAATAACTTTGAAAAACAACAATGCAATTTATACTACTCTCTTGGCTCACTATTGGCACAATGGCCTGTCTTGTTTGCTGGAGAAGAACGAAACACTGAACATGGGTGCGTGTTTTCTCTAGCAATGGCGGGCAACGACTCTGGCAATGACATTCGTGTATGCAGACATCCAAGATAAATGAGCATTGTAATTTTGGCCATGGGGACGGGGCTATCAATCATATTTTTAATATGCTTGAAGATCGCATTCTAAGGCTAGAACGGGGCTTACAAATTATATGTAATTTGTAGGTGAAAATGCAAATATATGAATCATGCAGTAGATAGATATTATATACATGTAGTAGATATTACTTTTCATAGATGGTATATATTACTTTGTAGATATCATACGAATGCTCAACATTTTCGAGGTAGTGGTAACAACTTTAATGAAAGCTCAACATTTTAAAAGTAGCATAAACATTATTGGTGAGTGAAATCATTTTAATATATATAAAGTAACAAAAAAAATGAAAAATTATATTTATTATATTTATATAAGAATGAAAAATTACGACTCTAAATATGTCAGTCAATAACGTTTCTTATAAAATTAATTTAAATATAGTAAGAAAATAATTGCTTTGTTTACCCTATCTACAACATTGAAGGATAAAAAAATATATTTAATCAATTGTTAACTAATTGATATTCAACAATGAATCGGCCTTGGCAGCGACTAATAGGCTCGCTTATTGTAATAAACTCGCTAACCATTGTTTCAATTCTTTTGAATGAAAATCGAAATATTTCTTTTTCACTAGCACATGTTTATGTTTAACAACTTTATGTTCACCAATTAAAATGATCGATATTTTGAATATTTTAAAATAAAGGTATTGTTTTACTTAGATTTGAAGGCTTGCATTTACGTGTAATTTTTTCCCAAGATTGTTGTACCTTAGCTCAACGATGATGAAAATTGGAGTTGTGACTCATATAACTTAAAAATAATTCCATGTCCACACACTTATATTTTTTTGCAAGGACTTATGGGTAACATAAATATTATTAGTCCTTGAGTCTTTGTAAAGTAGGCATTGTAGTTTTTAAAATAATTCCATGTCCACACATTTATATTTTTTTGCAAGGACTTATGGGTAACATAAATATTATTAGTCCTTGAGTCTTTGTAAAGTAGGCATTGTAGTTTTTTCTTTGAAGTAAAATTATTTTTTTTATTAATTTACTCATTCTATATATTTTTTTTCAATGTTTTGGAAAAAGGTTTAGTAATTTGAATTTTTCTTTATTTTATATATATTTTTATTTTAGAATGTCAAAATTATAATTTTTTTATTAACTTATAATAGAGAGTGATATATTAAAATTATTTATCAAATTTATAAAAATGATTAAAAAAATTAAAATTAACAAAATTATTAGTCTAAATCAAAAGTTACTTAATTATTGATTTGACATGATATTGAAATCACATTAATGAAACTTAAATGGTATTAAATAAAGATCTCCATGCATATCCATTAATCACTTATTACATAAAAAAACGAGAGGGCCTATATCACATTAAATTCTACCATGTCAATGTTGTGTTGTAGGTTCAGGTCTGCACCTATCCCAAGTCCCATGTCGAGAGACTCATGCCAATTGTCTCTCTTCTCATCTTCAAAAGCCTAGGGTGTCTTATTGTCATTCTTCCATGTTTTCTATTGCAACAACACACTATATTTTCTATTCCTTGTGGCCTTTGATCCTTGCAGCATGGAAAAATGAAATAACATCATCATTAATATTTTTACTAGAACCTAGTTGCTCAATTGTAAGCAAGGCTATCTCAGACTTGGAAGGGGAAATTGGATCCCTACATAGAATCATGATTCTATCAAAACACACCATGCTTGAGGCAACTACTCAATGAAAGTGACATACGAGTATCATGATATTCCACTTTTGGTTGTTCGAGTAACACACATATGATTATAATGAAAAACTAATGTCTTTATTTCAAAATAATCCGAAGGTTGTAATATGTAGTGTGTATTATAGTTCTTTGGTGTTAATTATTATTTAAATAAATATAATTGTGTGGAAAATGAAAAATGGTTATGTAGCTAGATCATTTTGGGGTTTGAACTCACTATTTTCCAAATTGAGAAATTTATGGCCCATTAATTGAATGACATATTTGCAATAGATGTGAAACTACTTGCTCAACTTGTTCTATGCTCAAGAAGGGCGTCCTTTAGTTTGCAACTATGATCATGGTTTTATGATTATACTTAATTGATGGTCAGTTACCATTTCAAATTCAACTCCCACTAAAATATGGCTAATAGTTTCTATATGTATTTTCATTTTGCAAACTTAACAAAAACTAGTGCTTTTAAGAAAATAACATATAAAGAAGTAATACAAAGAAATTGCACGAAAGTTTGTTTTCAATGAAGTATTCTCATCTCATTTTCTTCCCGAGCTCTATTTAGAATATCAATAAGGCATCATTTCTCATTATTCTACATGAAAAAATTGCTTCAAGCTATGGCCTTTGATCTTGAATGCCAAAATTGTCTGATGCATGTAATTGTTCATTGGCTTGTAGATCTTCACTATGGTATGTTACCTTGGGGCCTAGAGCTTCCATGCACAAAGGAGATGCATCTTACCATGAAATTTCTATAACTAATGTAAAAACATTAAGTTCGAGTGTTGAGGAAACCTGTAATTTCTACTCTCTATTGAAGTTATGAGCAGAGTCCTGCAATTCTAGAATCCCAAAAAAATGTTGGTATTTTGGATTGACTACTAGAGTTCACGTTCAATCTCAATTTATTCTAAAAATGTTGTTTCTATTGAATTTATGTAGTTTATCTCAGAAATAGATGGATGCGACAAGTGAGTATCATGATTTTGACACCATATTAGTAAGTTATTGACATATAATGGAATACACCACATATCAAAGAATTGCATGAAAAAAAAACTCCATACTAGTCATTCACACACCTCAGGTCAAGTCTGTCATTTTCAAAAAGTATACTGACTGATTGAGATAAGCCAAAAAGGTCCTTTATTTATTCCCCTCGAAAAGTCCTTCCTAGTTTTTTTGTATTACGAGTAAGAAATAAAGAAATTAGAACTCTTTCAGGGGTAGACAATATGATCGAAAAAATGTTGGTATAGTGATCGAAAAAATGTTGGTATAGGGGGGCCTTAGAGAGACCTCCAACATGTGAGCTTAAGGGCCTTCAATATGCAAGTAGGTTCACGTCGCTTGTTTCTTTTCCCATTCAATATGCCCTCCCTATATGTATACTGGAGGAAGATGAAGGCGATACATATATGATGTAGGTGATATGATTGATGGGATGTTGATATAGGCCAAAACCCTTAGACTTGTGAGATTTCAGGCCTTGAATATGTAGGCATGTTCAGGTCATCCATTAATGTTTTCATTCAACACACTCTCTCTATACATATCATGGAGGAAGATGAATGAATTCATAGGCGTCAATCCAAGCAATTACCGCTTTTCATAGCTAGCTACAGACACTATGCATTCCTAGCTCAACTTTGAGTGATGGATGAAAAGGTAACCCATATAGTCGTCAAATATAGTGATCTTGATTATGTTGCCAAAAGTGTTTTTGATTAACATACTTCTAAAATGATCTAAAAAAAACTCATTGTTTCCCATCTTCCCTTGCATCGTCCAAGTGTTACCATCCTCAACAACGGTGAATGACAATAGTAGTGCATCTTGAAATAGCCTTTGTGATATTTCATATATTTCCAAGTTAAAACTTTGGGAAGGGTACCTTGGAACTCTTAGTATCTTGATATCATAGCGTTTAATACTATTGGCCATAAGTTCAAATAGTTATTTATTTTGAACTTAAATTTTTATATATTTAATATATTAATTTTAATATGTTAATGTTCAATTTGTGAGGGTAAAATTTAATGGAAAAATATCTCATTAGTATAGATAAAAACGTTAATAGTTTTGAGAGTTAAAATTTAAGTGATAAGACTAATAAAGCATTGAATTGGAAAACTTAAGAAAATGACTAACTAAAATTGAAATGATGGTTATCATTATATGTGATTTTAAATAACTATTGTTGGAGGATGTTGTATGATAAATAGAGAATTCATTAAGGTAGAGTTATCAAGGTGCCTTCCAATTTATCAATAACATTAAATATGCACCTATGAATCAATTTTTATAGAAAAATGATCAATAGAAAATCCATTACCAAGTACTCGTGGTTACATGATGTTTGATAGAGAATACATTTCCATCAATAACATCGTAGGATTTGATTTCCACATAACACATTGAATTATTCGTTTCTAATGTTCCTTATAGTATCTAGGTATTTCCATCCTTGATAGATTTTCAAAGATAAAAGCTATGAAATCACAAAACCTAATCTTCCCTTAGAGAGTCTTGATGTTTCCATCCTCAATAACCTTGAGTGACCATTGTAGTGGGGCATTCAACATGCTGATATATTTTCAAAGATGAAATCACAAAACCTAATCTTCCCTTAGAGAGTCTTAATGTCACCATCCTCAATAACCTTGAGTGACCATTGTAGTGGAACATTCAACACACTGATATATTTTCAAAGATAAAAGTCAAGAAATCACAAAACCTATACATAATTTGTTTTGTGAGTTGGAAAGGAAAAAACAATTTAATTATATACTAGAGCATGTGTTGACATCCATACAATAAAATTTAATTACGCACAAATTCTATCAACAAAAAATAATTAGGATTTGCGGTATACAAGTATCACTATAATGGTCACTTGCACTTTGATGTTTATGAGTTTCAATGATTATTTATTTTCATTTATGTTTGATGGACACAACTATTACAATTCTCAATTATTCAAAAGGTTAATTAACAAATTTAGGAAATGCATATTAACTAGTGTTGGACAATTGTTAATTTTATGCAACATGATAGCTACTCTTAAATTAGTTGCAAAGAAGGGACTAGCTGTTATACATCTTTCACTTTTTATAAAAAATATTATGACTTGGTTAGCCTCTTCCTTTCATGTTGTAGGGAATATTGTAATAAGATTGCCATTGTTTCAATTCTTTTGAATGGAAATCAAAATATTTCTTAATTTGTTAACCTAAGTTTTCACCTTGGTGTATGCATAACCTTGGGGAGGATTTTAACCCTTCCATATCCTATGATCTTTTCTCTCAATTCATATCCTAGGAGGGCATGGCCTCCATACTTTTCTTGTCACAAAAACATTCCCTAAGGAGAGTCATATGAAAAGAAACACTTGATTCAATCAACCATACATCATGATTTGAGTGTGTACTTGTCGATGTAAATAACACATCCCCCATTTTTGTGGAGGTATTTTCTTCCATAAAAGGGGAATTATTAAATCCATTACTTTCATTAATACTTTTAGATCTACAATTCTCTTTCATATGCATATTGTTACCACACTTCCAAAATTTATTTATAAATTGTCCAAGAGATTTAGATGTCCCTTTAGACTTTGATCTATCCCTAAACTTACTTTTATTTCTAACATGAAAATGACCTCTCACAAATAAGGCATACCTATTGAGATCCTTTGGATTTTTCCCTCATTATTTCTAACAACAAGCCTTGTAACTACATCCTCAAACTTTACTATGGATTGAGTAGTACTACCAATCACTACAACCATATTTTCCTATGAATATGGTGAAGAACGTAATAATGTTATCTTGTTCAGACACCTTAATATCAACAAATACTTATTAATTTACCATAATATTAAAAGAATTTAGATGCTTTGTCACATAGTCACCATTAATGATCCTAAGGACATACAACATCTTCCAAAGAAACAATTTGTTTATCGGGGATTTTCATTTATACAAAGCCCTTAGCTTTTCCCATATCTGCTTAGCATTGGCTTCTCCTAAGACATTCAACAACTATTAGGGTCCTAACCCCTAAAGCATATAGAATAATGTGTTTTCTATGTAATAAAGGTTGACATTAGTAAATAATGTCTATGTAATAATGTGAACACATCTAATGTAAGAAGACTTAATATAAGGTTCCACTTCTAGAAAGATCTTCCTCTAGAATGTTCTCTAGAATATTGAAATAGTATAAATAGAGGTAGAAAGCATGGAAATGTTTTGTATAAAGAATCATTTTGTACTTGAGATCTTCTTTGTTAGAGGTTGCCCCCTCAAAGAAGTAAATGAACTTAGCTATCAATATAATAAAGGTATCATTTATGGAATCAATTGTGTCATTGTACTCTATATTTTTCTTTTTTTGTTGATAATTGTTATAACAATTTCATTTATTCTCTGCAAAATGCCCTCTAGTACCTTACAAGTGGTATCGAGCACTTTCCTCTATATAATTTTTAAACGATTTATTTCCAAACTAAAAGCATTGTGATCTGTCATGAGGAGGACTACACACAAGAAATATAGACAGTTTCACAAGCTACTTGAAACACATTGTTTCGTGTAGTTAGAAACCTTTGTAACACATGTTGGTACCCCTTTGAGTAGTACTTCATTAGACAACACTTGTACACAACCATTCACTACCATGTACCTTCGGGTATATAGGGAGTCCCATAGGTCTCCTGAAACTAGTTGTAGATCAGTCAATCGGTTGCATTCCTTATATAGTGGCACCAAGAACGAAACTCAGGAAGACTACTCTCGCGTACATGGGTAATTAGGTAGTATGACTAAGGGTACAATTGAGCCTCCTCAGTTGGTGCCTTGAGATATTGGGCCAAGTACTACTGTTGGATCCCATTGGTATCTCAGAGAGTTATAGCACAACGTAAACCCTTTTCCATAGGAACCCTCAAAACCCTAACCCTTGTCATTGGAACAAAACATAACAAAAACATAGAGGAAATTTTGCATCGCAATCCTGTCTCCTGGATCTGGGTTGTGAAATTACTACATAATTTTAACTATTAAAAATTTGGGCATTTAGTCACTATAGTATTATTCAGTCTGGAGTATAACTCTATAGGAGTAAAAAAAAATATAGTGGTCCCACTGACACCCTTATTTGGGATCTATCCCACTAGATTACTCTCTTTTCCTTGGTCCTAGTGGTACCCATCACTTATAATACTTTTTTTCTTTGGAACGACCCACCCTTCCTGTCACCCTTATTTGAGACCTATTCCATTAGATTCCTCTCTTCACACTAATTACAGTGGTACCTAACACTTATAAACCTTTTATTTTATGTGGAAAACCCACCCTCTCTAACACCCTTATTTGGGACCTATTCCATTGGCTTCCCCTCTTCACACTACACAATGGTACCCCTCACCCATAACCCATTTCTATGTGGACCCACCAACCCACTTATTTACTGCTTACCTCTCAAATGGCTCACAACCAAGAAGTTGAAAACCACATCCTTGTCTTGCAAAATTAAAACACCCAGAGCAAGACTAACATCAAGAACATCAATTTCAAAGTTGCTTCCCTGAATTCCAAAGTTGAGACCCTCACTGCCCGATTTGACTCCCTCTTTGTAGAGGTGAAAAATGATTGCACACATAAAACACTAGATGAGCCAATTCCATTTCCCTACCTCCTCATACCAACCTTCACATCTAGAAGGTACTAACGCCTCTCATACCATGGTTTTTCATCTCAACCCCCTTCATCGTGAAATTTGTCTTCCTAAAGTAGAGGTGAATAAATTTGATGGTTTAGATCCGATGGGTTGGCTCACTAAATTGGAACAATATTTCTCCTTGCATGACATTACTAATGATTTGACTAAACTTCATATCGATGTCCTTTATTTGGATCTTGGACATTGTAAATGGCGGCAATGACGTAAAAATTCATGCCGAGGGTATATTGTTTGGACCTAGTTTATTGCATACCTTTATGAACGCTTGAACATTGACACAAATCATTTGGGTCGTTTGACCAAGCTTAAACAATCTGGGACAATGGAAGAATATATCCTTGCATTTTAGCAATTGGATTTTTGAATAGATGGCATGTCCAACACCTTCTTCCGAGAACTCTTTATTAGTGGCCTCAAGGATGACATCCGAGCCCATGTCCTATTGCTCGCCCCTAGACTTGTCTTGAAGCTACTCTCTGTTCCAAGGAAGCACGACAGGTAGTCTCTGCACAAAAATAAAACCATCCTTTATTCCTCACTCTTGACCCACAAATCCAACCCCTCCTTCCACTCTTCTCAAGGTCCACAAATTAACTAGGGAAGAAATGGTTGAACACCAACCTAAGGGTATTTTCTACAACTGTGATGAAAAATATTTTTCGAGACACAAGTGTAAGCAGAAAAATATTTTTATGGTCATTTTTTAAGATGTTTCTAAAGAGGATGCCAATGTTTCCCATTTTGAATATCTACCCCAAGAAAATCATCATGCATAACCTTATGATCCACTCGAAGTTGAATTGTTTATCTCATTGAATACCCTCACTGGTATCTCTTCTCCCCAAACCCTTAAGTTAATTGGTTATATCAAGCATAGGAAATTCATTATCCTTGTCGACAATGGAAGCACCCATAATTTTATTCATCGTCGCATTGCCCAAGAGACCATGTTTTATATCCGTGTAGTCAACAATTTTCAAATCATGAATTGCTAATGGTGGTTCCATGATATGTGGGGGGCGTTGTAAAAATGTGCGCTTGCAAATTGGTCAGTACCATCTAAAATCTCATATGTTTTCTATTGACATGGGTGATTGTGACATTGTGCTCGGTGATAAATGGTTACACATACTAGGCCTCATCACCATGGATTTTAAGGAATTAATCATGAAATTCCAATATGATGGACAAAAAAATCAGTTTCAAGGCATCACAACATGTTCCTAGAGATGATCAGTTCCCACCAAATGGAAAAGCTACTCAAAAAGGTCATTCTGGAATTATTACACAACTCCATGCCATTCAAGAAGTTGTGACCCCCTCACCTACCATTCATATTGATGTCTAGTATCTCCTCTCCAAACACCAATATGTTTTTAAAAATACCTATGGAATTCCCCCTTCCCATGGCCCCCATGATCATTTCATTCCCATTGTCCCTGCTAATCTTCCTCCTAATATTCGTCCTTATCGTCGCCCATTTTCCCAAAAAAATGAAATTGAGAAAATTGTTCAAGAATTGCTAGTAGGGGGGGCTATTCGTCTTAGTACCAACGCTTATTTTTCTCATATCATTATGGTACTCAAGAAATAAGGCACATGGTGCATGTTCCTTGATTATCATTCCCTCAAAAAAATTACCATCAAAGATAAATTCCCCATTCCTATCATTGTTGACCTTTTGGATGAATTGAGTGGTGTTCAATACTTTACCAAACTTGATCTACGTTATGGCTACCATCAGATACGTATGAAAGAGGCCGATATTCCCAAAAATACCTTTTGAAATCATGTGAGCCATTATGAGTTCCTGGTCACATCCTTCTACTTGTGTCATGCACCTTCCACCTTTCAAAGTCTCATGAATAATGTATTTTGACCTTTCTTCCATCATTTTGTCTTAGTTTTCTTTGATGATATCCTCATCTATATTAAAACTTGTTAATCACATATGGCCCATGTGGATCAACTCTTACACTTTCTGTCTCAGCACAAACTCTTTCTCAAATAGTGTAAATGTGCTTTTGGAGCTTTTGGAGTAGAGTACATGGGCCATATTTTTGGCAAGGATGGTGTCTATGTGGATCCTAACAGAATAAAAGCTATGAATTATTGGCCTCATATTAAAAATCTTAAAATTTTGAGAGTTTCCTGGGTTTAACAATCTATTATTGCAAGTTTGTTCAGAATTATGAAAAAATTGTAGCTCCCCTCACTGTTCTCCTTAAAAAGAACGATTTCAGTTGGACTCCAGCAGTTGATCAATCCTTCCAAACCTTGAAAGAAACTATGTGCACAACTCTTATTCTAGCATTTCCCAAATTCACCAATACTTTTGTTCTAGAATGTGATGCTTTTGGGAAAGGCATTGGGGTAGTTCTCATGCAAAATGGCAGACCTTTGGCTTTCACTATCAAACAACTATCAGAGATATACTTGGGAAAAACTACCTATAAAAGGGAAATGTTGGTTATTCTACATGTAGTGGATCTCTGGCGTCCTTACTTTCTTTTGCAATGCTTACAAATTAAAATGGATCATCGAAGTCTCGAATATTTGTTGGAACAACGAATTTCATCCCCGAAGCAACATAAGTGGTTGACCAAAATGTTTGGCTATGATTATGAAATCATTTATAAGAAAGAAAAATAAAATGTGGTTGTTGATTCCCTTTCACAAAAATATAAAGAAAAAGGGTCCCTCTTCTCACTCTCCTTCATTGTATTAGATTGGTTAGAGGTAGTTTGCCAGGAATGGTTCCAAGATCCCAAATTGTCTCTTATAATCCAACAATTGCAACAAGATCCTCATGCATCTTTGGGATACTCTTGGAACAATGAGGATCTTCACTGTAAAGGTCATATGTATTTAAGCAAACAATGTCACCTTAAATCCATTATGCTCTCCGAACTTCATGCTTCACCAACAACATGGCATATTCAGGTTTTCACAAAACATATGAAAGGATCAAACATTCTTTTTACTGGGAAGGCATGAAACAAGAAATCCACACTTTTGTGGTTGAATGTGATACTTTTCAATGTTGTAAGGGATAAATAGTCAAAATTCTAGGCACATTCCAACCTCTCCCTATTCCACCTGTGATATGGACGGATATTTCTATGGACTTGATTATCTAATTACCCAAATATGGAAATACATTCGTCATCATGTTTGTAGTCAAACGTCTTTCAAAATATGCGCATTTATGTTTCCTCCAACATCCGTTCATAGTATCCACCGTGGCTCAAATTTTCATGGATAATATCTTCAAACTTCATGGAATTCCCCACTCTATTGTCTCCCGACCCGATCCAACTTTCTCCAGCAACTTTTGGCAAGAATTGTTAAAACTACAAGGAACCCAATTGCATCTCAACTCATCCTATCATCCCCAAACTAATGGTCAAAATGAAGTTGTGAACAAGTGCTTGGAAACGTATTTGAGGTGTTTCACGTCTGAAATACAAACTCAATGGGCACAGTGTTTACCAGTCGTTGAATGGTGGTACATCACATATTACCATGTTGTCACTCGTAACTCTCCCTTTGAAGCAGTCTACAGTCAAAATCCATCTTATGTATTCTTCTACTTTCCTTGTGTCTCCAAGGTCCAGGATGTAGACAACACCCTTACATTACAAGATATCATTCTTAGTACCCTCAAAGAGAATTTGGTCATGGCTCAGAATCACATGAAGCAACACGTTGATCTGGGTCATTTAGAATGTCAATTGTTCGAAGGGGACTAGGTATTTTTTTGTTTGCAACCTTATAATAAAGCATCTCTCAAAACATATCATTCTCAGAAACTTTCTCCCAATTTTTATGGCCCTTAAACAACTCTCAATCACTTGGGGCCTATGGCCTATTACACCCCCATGCCTAGGGGTAACTAGAGGAGATCATGTCTCGAGGACCTCAATGGAGAGCATGATCTACACCATGATGATGATGATCAACATGTTCACAGATGGAATGCCAACAACCCCCCTCATTTGCCTCCTAGTTGGATCAACCAAGGCTCATCGCATTTAAGCAACCCAAAGTATGGTAGATGGTTAGTCATTGTAACCATGAGATATGTTAGTCATTCTTTCATGCAAAGTGTTGTACTTAATTTTTATGGCATGTGGATGAGAATCTTTGGTTGAAGTTGGATAATGGATCACCGGTTTGAGAAATCGTGTCAGTTGCCTTGTTTCACCTTGGTGGTCAACTTATGTTCCCTATTTCCATGTTGTCACTGGCCAGGGAAAAGGGGTAATACTGAGGGGCCTTCCCAAGGGTAATGTTCTTCTCTCGATCATACTTGACACTTTCCACCCTGAATCCTCTCATATTGTACTAAACTTTGGCTATGGTCCATTCTCTCATGAGAAGAGGGGATAAAGGCGCAAAGGTTTTTTCACAACTATTATAAAATAATAAGAAAATGATGCTAGAAAAGAAAGTGAACATAGAAAATTAGAGCCATCAAAAGCTAGTCCAACTTCATCTCTACTCATTCAATTCTCACCTCGGACCCAAAAAAAGTGATGCTAATGCTTGGAACCTTTTAAATGGAAGTAGCAAATATTTTATATGAGGTAGAGATTGGAAAGATGGCTAATAAAGGGGTTTGAAAAAAGGTGGCATGAAAATATTGGGTAAATCAAGAGCAAGTGCACCCTCCACAAAGGCACTCATAGAGATGGATTTATGACATCATAAACTATGAAGTAATCCCTAAACCATATCATTTTCACACTTATTCTTGGTGGTTTTTTACTTTCCCTTGTCACTCTCGGGACCCATCCCTCTACCTGGGTTATTTTATTTCTTGTCTAGGTGGCACATCTGATAGGGGTGACTGAAGACCCACCCATACTTAAACTTGGTAACTCACATTGGGTCTTGGGTTGGTGTGATGCTTGAAGGGAATACTAAGATGGATTATCTTGCATGGCTTATGTCTTAAGTTGCATCTTACTTTGCGTGTTTTAAGGACTAATATCTCTTATGAACTTTGGCTAAACATGTTTTATCCCTTGGCTTGTTTTAGATGCCCCTGACATGGTTCTTGAGTGATTTCATGGGCTTGTACCTAGGACATTGTGCCTTTACTGCAAGACTTTGGCACGTGTGATGGAGAGAAATGGGTCATCTAGTGACTCACCATCCTCAAACAATGTCTCTCACATTCTTAATACCTTGAATGATAAACAAATGGGCTTGGTTTGAGCAGTTATGGTCATTATGCCACACAGATGGGTTGGAATCCCCACAGGATGAGAAGAGTACCCCATAGATTTGTGCACAGAGGATGGAGGACGTTGTAGTAGCAGATGTTTGGAAATCACTTGGAGATGCAATTGCAACCCTCCTAGCCTTGGGCATTTCCTTTGGAGGCCCTTGACATCACCCTTCTATCCCTTAACGTTGTCCTTCAACTAAGGTTTTGATGGATGGATGGGTACCAGAGATGATTGACATGGGTTTGGGTGAGGAGACACCTCACTTCATACTCTTTGACCCTTGAAGGATGCGACTTGGCCTTTGGAGGCCCAACGTTTTCCTTTGGAGGAACATCATCACCCTCTCCTAGCATGACATCACTCTTCTAGCACATGAAGTCACCCTTTCTAGGGTTTTATTATGTAATTTTGTAGTTTGGCATATTGTTAGAGGCTAATTAAGGGGTCCTCATTTTCATTTGGGATCATCACTTCTCACCTTTGTGAGAGGATACGTCTAAAATTTTTGCCCTCTAGGGGTTAATAACTCTTTTAAGATGATGCCCTTGGCTTGGATATGTCTCTTGTGGATGCTTTTGTTGATTTTGTGTAGCGCACCTTTTTAGCTACCATGGCTTAATCGCTCTTAAAATGAAACTTTAAGAGCACTTGGTACATAACTCATACAGGTATTATATAATCCACATGCATTCAAACAAATAAACACATTTTAACAGAGTATTCATATGAGTTACTGACATAATTAACAATCAATAGAATTTCATACTAATTCATATACACAGCAGAAATCATGATAACATAAGCAGTAGAGTCATGCAAAACATGATTAAAACATAATCAGGTACTTATCTTTGAAACAGTGGCAGTTCCACCAACCAAGTGCAGGCCTTCCACGAACCTCCCAGTCATAGACCGCACTGCTCATCAACTCAACAGTGGGTCACCCTGATCCGTAAGATCTAAGTGTTGAGTGCATTAAAAAGTATTATGAATGCTCAGCATGTAATTTAGTCTTTTAACATGTAAATGGAATACTGAAAACTATAATGTAAAGATGTAACAGTAAGGAAATAACAGAGATACGAACAACACAGAACAGAGAATGAAAAAAACACAGCAGAGAGATTCTCAAAACACTGAAATTGTTAAGGGAGTTCACCCCCTTCACTGGGCTACGTCTTCGGGTCCCTCTCCAATGGGTACCGATCCAATTAATCTTCAAAAACTGGTACACAATGGTTACAATAACATCTTCAGCAGACTCTGAGCAGCTATGAGACAATAGCACTATGCAAAATACTAAAAAAACTACAAATTCTGGCAAGTTTACAAAGGTTTTCAACAATAAGAAAACCACAACAGAACATAGATGATTCTACAAGCAACAGTGCTTCACCAAAATGTCTCCACGGCTGTTAAACTTCTCCTCCCTGCGTACTGGCTGAACAATGGCTATATAGCACAGCTTCATCCCGATTCTGTTCCTCGGGCATTAGTTCCAACTGCGAAATGCCCGTCCAACAACAGAAAGATACTTGAACGTGGCCGAAACTCCTCAAAATGTGGCCAGAATCCCGTGTATTAAAGCGTGCAGTGGGAGGATAAGTAATGGTTCAACTCACCTGCTCTCTGTTATCACGGATCTTTGCCACATAATGGATATTATCCCCAGGCTGTTCCAACAAATCGCATTAAATTGTGCACAAAACGTCAACCACCAGCTTGACCGTGCACCAAACCGCCAAATGTTTGAATGTGCACCATTTCTTAACCGCCAACGGTTGATGTTGCAACATTGCGTGGGATTGGCTCATAGGTTAAACGATATCCATTGACCCATAACCATTGTACCATTGGATCATATAACTGGAGGATGCAAAATCCATTTGGATCATTCCTCCCCATTGGAGAGCTTTTGGACCACCAAAATCCTGAATTATTCAGCAAGTAAGTGAGGGTACAGCTCCCTCACTTTTCCAATTTCCATCCATTTTGCCTTGTTAGGATGCATTCCTTTAAGCCCCACTCGAAGGTACTCAACATTCCCTCTTCATGAAGTCCGTACATTTCTGTCAAGAATAACATCATCCTACAATTCTTTCATGTATTCAGGTGCCATATCATCAATTGAAGGAATATGTATGTTAGTTTCCTCATCCATAATCATCGGAGGTTCATACAGCTTAAGATTCTCAACATTGACAATTGAATAAATTTGCATATATGGAGGTAAATTCAAGCGAAAAGCATTAGTTCCGATCTTTTCCAGAATCTCAAAAGGACCATACCTGATAGGCTTAAGCTTTTTACCTTCACCTTTCAGTCTTTCTTTGGTGATGTGTAACCAAAATCGATCTCTAACCTGAAACTTATGATCAACTCGATGCTTGTCATGCCTGGCTTTATACTTTTCCTGGCTCTTCTCCAATTGTTCTTGAACTGCCTGCTGCACTGCTTGGATTTTCTAAATGAACTTTAAAGCTTTATTTGCATCATGATGTCCATCCACTGCATCTTTTCCAAAAGAGAAGTCCATAGGTGTTTTTGGCAGATAACCAAAACAAGTTTCAAAAGGAGATTTCTTCGTGGAAGAATGAATTGCATGGTTGTAAGCATGTTGTATGTACTGCAACTGTTCATCCCAAAGTTTAGGATGTTTACTACAATATCCTCTGAGCAACTGAACCACTGTCATGTTCACTACCTCTGTTTGCCCGTCAGTCTATGGATGAAAAGTTGTACTTTTCTTCAGTTTAGTATCCATAAGCTCCCATAATGTTGACCAAAATTCCCCCAAGAACCAAGAATCCCGATCCGATACAATAGACATGGGTAGCCCAAAATTTACCCAAACATTCTGAAAGAATAGATGAGTTGTTTGTTTAGCAGTGATCTGCTTGTTATATGGCATCAAGATACACATTTTGTTGAATCTGTCCACAACAACATATAGGTAATCATGCCCTTTTCTAGACATAGGTAGTCCTCCTACAAAGTCCATAGAAATGATTTCCCAGGGACGAGAAGAAACTGGAAGAGGTGTGTAC
>ML835026.1:167820-183449 GCA_009831015.1 Picea engelmannii
ATCACATACATTCTCAGCATGTCTTCTATTACTCTATTTACTCTCTCTGTCTGTCCATCAGACTTGGGATGATATGTTGTGCTAAAGTTCAGATTCGTTCTGAATCCTTTGAACAGTCCTTTCCAGAAATTCGAAGTGAATTTTGGGTCCCTATCAGACACAATTGTCTTAGGAATTCCATGCAAGTATGCAACTTCTTTTAGGAAAATGTCAGCAACATCTGATGCTCTGTGGGTGGTTTTCAGTGGAATAAAATGGGCAACTTTAGTAATCTTGTCCACCACCACCATGATTGAATCATGTTGTTTTCTTGTTCTAGGCAATCCTATGATAAAATCCATTGTTACCACGTCCCATTTCCATTCAGGAATAGGTAAAGGCTGCAGCAACCCTGCTGGGTGCCTATGCTCAGCCTTAACCTTTTGGCACTCCATACATATGGAGATGTATTCAACGATTTCTTTCTTCAGACTCGGCCAAAAATAATGGCTTTTGACTACTGCCACAGTCTTCTGATATCCAAGATGTCCAACATAAGCCACGTTATGCATCTCCTTTAGAATTGCCAGCTTCAATTCTCGAACATTGGGTACATACACTCTGTTTTTATACAGAAATAAACCATCAGCTCCCATGTTGTAACTTTCCTTGGGCTGTGGTTCTTCACACTGCTCTAGCTTTGCTACAAGACCTTTGTACTGAAAATTAGTATTTGCAGCTTCCAAAATTATGTCTTTCATCTCAGTTTGGTACATGCTAATGGTTGTAGAATGTAATTCGTGCACCTTTCTGCTGAGTGCATCAACCACCTTATTTTCTTTCCCTTTGATATGCTTGATATCAAAGTCATATTCTCACAGAAACTCCAGCCATCTAATTTGCCTGGAATTTAAGGTCGGATGATCAAATAAATATTTCAGACCATTATGGTTTGTTTTCAACTCGAATCTCTTGCCCATGAGGTAATGTCTCCATTTCCTCAGGGCGTGGATGATTGTTTCCAGCTCTAAATCGTGAGTGGCATAATTCTTCTCATGTTCCTTCAACTTTTGGGATTCATAACAAACTACAAATCCCTCTTGGCTGAGAACTCCTCCCATCCCCTCCTTACATGCATCTGTGCACACTACGTAATCCTTATTTGGATCTGCAATCTTCAGGATCAGAGCACTAGTTAGCAGTTGCTTCAATCGCTGGAAGCTTCTCTCACATTTTTCAGTCCACTAGAACTTCTTCTCCTTCCTTTGCAAGGAAGTGATAGAATGAGCTATCTTTGAAAATTTGGCTATGAACCTCCTATAATAGCCTCGCAGACCCATAAAAGATCTAACTTCTGCCACATTCCTTGGCACTGGCCATTCTCGAATGGCCTCTACCTTTTTAGGATCCACAACGATCCCTTCTTCAGATATAATGTGTCCCAAGTAATGGATCTACCTTTGGTAAAATGAGCACTTGCTCAGTTTTGCGTACAGTTGGTGTTCTCTCAACACCTGCAACACCATTCTTAGGTGTTGTTCATGTTCTTCCTCTGTCTTGGAATACACCAAGATATTGTCCAGGAAGACTATGACAAACTTGTCCAAATAATCTCTGAACACTCCATTCATTAAGCACATGAAAACAACAGGTGCATTTGTCAGTCCAAACGGCACCACTGTGAATTCATAATGACCGTACCTTGTTCTAAAGGTGGTCTTGCTAATGTCCTCATCCTTTATTCTCACTTGGTGATATCCTGATCGGAGATCTATTTTCGAAAATATTTTCGCACCCTTCAACTGATCAAAAAGATCATCAATCCTTGGCAGAGGATACTTTTTCTTGACAGTAACCTTATTCAACTGCCAAAAATCAATGCACAGCCTCAACGTCCCATCTTTCTTCTTCATGAATAGGACCGGGGCTCCCCAAGGTGACACACTGGGGCGAATGTAACCTTTCTTTAGTAGCTCTTCGAGCTACAATTGCAACTCCTTTAGCTCTGGTGTACTCATTCTATAAGGAGCCTTCGAAACTGGAGTTGTTCCAGGCATCAAATTTATAGAAAAATCGATGTCCCTCTTCGGAGGTTGTCCAGGTACCTCCTGAAATATGTCCTTGAATTCTTTGAGTACTTCGTGGTCCACCAGATTCGAGACTGCATCTCGATATGCTTCTTCCACCCGAGCTGCAATTAATTGAAAGCCTTTCCGGTAACATTTCTTCAGTTGCATGGATGAGATTTCCCTCACAGCCACGGCTCTGGGAATTCCTTGGACTGTTACCTGATTTCCTTCCTCGTTCAAGCATGTAAACCTCTTGTTATGGAAATCCAAAAGGGCATGGTGTTGGTCCAACCATTCCATCCCAATTAAGCAATCGTATGAGCCTAAAGGCAGAATGTTCAGTTTAGCCTTAGTGCTCATTCCTTTCATGTCCACTGAACAGGACTTAACCAATTCAGTGACCTTCCTCTTGGTTCCTATGGCCAACTTCACTAACCATGACTTCTCATGTTTGTTTCTCATTAGATGCAAACTTTCCACCACTCTAGGATCTACATAACTATGGCTAGCCCCTAAATCAATTAAAATAACAAGTGGTCGATTGTTGATCGTACCTTCCACTTCAATCATGTGCGATTGAAATTCTGCTTGCTTGTTGTCTAGGGCTACGTAGATCCTCGGCATTCTGCTGCCCATATCCTCCACTGTTTTAGCTTGCTAAACAGTATGGACAATTCTTTCTTTGTCTTTTCTGTGGGGGCAGTCTCTGTACCTATGATTCTCTTTACAACCCCAACACTCCATAGGTGGCAGTCTTGGAACCTGCTCACTCCCTTCAACTTTCCTGGGCTCTCTAAAAGATGACTGTCCCCAAGGACTGTTTCTGAAAAAGTAAGGCTTGTTTCCCTTCTTCCTTTGTTCCTTCTTAAACTTCCTCTGATCATTCCAAACCTTCCGAAGGATAGGCCTTTCTCCTTGCTGTTCATACAAGCATTTCACCTTTCTTATTGTTTCTTCCATGGTCTTAGGATCATCATATTGAATCTTGTCACTCATGAAAGGTGGCAGTCCACTTAGATATCTTTTAATCTTGAAAGCCTCATCTTTGATGAATGGAACATACTTCAGTAGTTCTAGGAAACTTCATTCATACTCATCAATAGTCATGCTGCCTAGCTTGAGTTCAAAGAACTCCTTCATCTTTCTGTCATAGTATATTTTAGTCAAGTATTTCTTCTTGAAATACCTCTTAAATTTCTTCCAAGTGACCTTTTTCTCTCTGATGTGCTGCACCTGCACAAACTGATCCCACCACATGGATGCCTTTCCTTTCAGTTGGTACATTGCAATTCTTCCTTCTGCATGGGCAGAATAATTCCATAGTTGGAAGTATTTCTTCATGCCAAGAAACCAGGTATCGACATCTTCTTCCTTCTTATGTTCTCCATTGAATGTTGGAGGCTTAATCTTGTTCATCTCCCCTTTCAATTCCTTCTTTCCAGATTTTCGATGTTTTCTGGTAGGGGATGGGCTTGAACTACTGTGTGTCTTCCTGTCAGAATGTCTTTGGGAGCGACTAAGATGTCGACTACCACTCCTCGACCTACTTCTTCTCCCATGGGTTCTGCGACTCTCTGTCGTACTTGAGTCTCTTCCCTTCTCAAGTTTCTTCTCTATTCTCTCCAGGCTCTTAAAAAATTTTAAGTTTAATTTACCCTGTCGATCCCTAACTTTCATGATCTTTCGACTATCATCTCGGCGAGCCTTTGCCTCTCTTTGCAATCCTTCAATGATTTTCATTATGTGTCCTTCCTTATCATTCTCTTTTCCATGCCCATTGGAGTTCAATTCTTCCACTCTCATATTGACATCCTTTCCTTCCCGTTCGTCTTCTATTTCGGGGGTAATCTGCACCTTTCCCCACTCCATACTCGACGTTGTTTAACTGGAGTCCTGACCTCTGTTGAACTCAGCACAAGCACTGTGCAATTAAATTCGAAGTTTGTTAGGCCATTACTCCTTCGGAACAATCCATAACATTTATAAGCCAATACGAACAAGAACGAAAGACATTTTGATTTAATTAAGTTTTCTGAGCTCTCGTTCGTTTCTGCAATTTTCGTGTTTTCGAAACTTTCATTTTCGGCACTTCGGGATTTTGGGTCTTCGGGTTTCAGGGTTTCGATCCACGAGGATTTCAGACTTGCCTTCCTTTCCAACCTCGACTTCTGAAATTCTGACTTACTTTATCCTCCGGGCCACATAGCACAGTGGTCACCCACAACCACAGTGGCACGTGGCACGCTCATGAGGGTCCATGTCGCTTTTAACGACGTCATCGGGTCCCACCTCTCTCACTTCTCTTCTCGACCCACTGGCACGTGGTACATCTCCATGTGTCCACATCCATTCCTAGAAAAATCCAACGGTTAGATCTTTCTCAGATCTACGGCATCAATCGCATCGCGCACCTTTAAGTGAAGTACAGGTGGCAGAGAGGAGATACGACACGGTAGTCAACAGAATAGGAGGGGGCCCCATTTTACACGCCACACTATTCCGGACCCCACCCCCCATTAAAGGCAGAATGGCAAGGGGAGTCTGAAACTCACCTGAGCACCATTGATCAAGGTGAATTAATCTCAACCGTTTGAGAGTTGCACGTCCGATTCCGGAACCCTCCCCCCCCACCGCTAAAGTTAGAACAACAAGGGGGCTCCGGAATGAAACCTCAGCCGTAGATCTGGGCGGGTGGACTCTGGTCGTCCATATCTGCTTGTTACTTAACTTAATGCACACTCGCGCCCCAGCTTAAAGCTGACATCTCTTCCTCACATCTAACGGTCGTCACAAACCCTGAGATCCTCCGAAAGAATCTCGTCCATTAATCAGGTTTATCATCATGAGAGTTTGAACTCTCGATCACGGGACTCCCAAAATCTCGATCTCTAGTTTCCCGATGTAGTTAATCTCTCGACACGTAACCTTCGTCCATCGGATGGTTCAGATCTATTTCGGGATTTCCACCATGGAAAGTTTCGATCTCTTGTCATCAGGACTCCCGATCTCGTGATTCTTGATTTCCCAAAATGGAAAATATCACGACATGTGGCCTCCATCATTCGGACGGTTCAGATCTATTTTGGGGCTTTCTCCCTTATTCACTGGGGTTTTAACCCTCAGATATCTCCTGACAGATCCAACGACTGTCGGGTTTTCCAGCCGAGATCTGACGGCTCATACGGTTCTTAACTAATTCGGGATTTCGTGTATCGCGATTTCCACACTCCTGTGCAATTTCCAAAGGGATTTAAACCCCGTGCACACTTTCCATATATAATGGTCATGAGGGTTCACCTTCCCTCCCAAACAGATCCTAAAGCTCCTACACTTCTGGTGTGGAGTCATCTCTCCCTGTGGACTCATACCATACTGGTTGTGGTTTCATAACGCCGCTATACCTCCTGAGCTTAAAAACTCGTCAAGTAACTCCTTGACACTTTGGAGCAAACCAGGGTCCGAAATTGGCCTTCCAGACCCAATTTCCCTTCGCATTCTCGGTCCAAAGACCGTTCCACTGGCCCATCTAGGCTCAGTGTCGAAACCTTGGCTCTGATATCAAACTGTAGTGCACCTTTTCAACTACCATGGCATAATCTCTATTAAAAGGAAACTTTAAGAGCACTTGGTACATAACTCATACAGGTATTATATAATCCACATGCATTCAAACAAATAAACACATTCTAACAGAGTATTCATATGTGCTACTGCCATAATTAACAAACAATAGCATTTCATACTAATTCATATACACAGCAGAAATCATGATAACATAAGCAGTAGAGTCATGCAAAACATGATTAAAATATAATCAGGTACTTATCTTTGAAACAATGGCAGTTCCACCAACCAAGTGTAAGCCTTCCACGAACCTCCCAACCATAGACTGCACTGCTCATCAGCTCAACAGTGGGTCACCCCCGAGCTGGGACTAAGCTCCACCCCAAGACAAGGAAATCTAGGCTAGGATGAGGTTACAGGGAAAACAACACACAACCACAAGGAAGGAATTCTCTCCAAGGAACCTCCCACACTCACTGCCCACAGACCCTCATTCCCCACATGCCTATTCCACCCCAGGAGTATACACCTTCTCTATCACCTGGACAGTCCTTCGGCTGCTAATCTCCCTTGCCTTGGGTTACAGGAACAGGCCGGACCGGAAGTCTCCGGGCTCTGTGGCAGCTACAGGGTTCCTTCCAGGAGTTCTCTCCTTCCTCTGCGTACTCTCTCACCTGGAGGGAGTCGCTCACAGGTTCAACAACCTGTTCTTCCAATCTTCAACCACCTCTCTCACCTGGAGAGAGTGTTGTACAAACTGACCAACAAGGCACACAGGATCAAACAATACACGTCCACCACAATCCACAGGATCTAGACACGAACACCCCAGGGAAGCTCCAGACATGTGCAACAGTATAACCAGGCTTAGCAGGGATGAGACACTTATGTTTTTTCAATTTGGAAACACGGAATAGACTCACATTCTGGATTCTCAAGGACGCAAGACGAGTCGTCCACGTAGGGGTCGATTCAAACTCCCCGGATTAGAACAGAGAAGGGTATACCATCTTTTCAGAACAAACACGAACTCTTTCCCAAATCCACACAGGCTTCTCGTTCAGGGAATATACACATCGGTTTCCTCAGAGCCAGACACAGACTTTTTGAATCATAGGGATGCATGAAGGTTCTCTGTAGGAGTCAGGTTGGTAGTACTATCCAGGGCTCCGTACGCATTCAGAAAATCGGGTAGAATGGGGGAGGAACCTTCTCACGGCTCACCCTGGCCATTTTAATTGCATGCGTCAGGGTTGACACTTGTCACCCATGAAACTGCATGTGTTCCACTAGCACGCATCTCCCTTGCATGTTCTCCCCTTGCCAGAAACTTAGGATAAAACATAAAATGTACATGTCTTTTGGGGATAATATTAAAATATTATTCCCATGCTTAATCCCCCTAGGCTTATCCCCTAGGCTCAACACTTAGCCCCTTTTTCCACCTTCCAACCCCTAATTCCTTGCCCATCCTATGGATGCTCAGTCCCCTTCACTCATTCATCATGGTCGGTCTGCACATGGCGGTGTTTATGTTTTATTAATTGTTCTGCATGATTACATATACAACAACAGGCTCCTGGCCTTCAACTCTCAGGATCCCTGGCCTAACAACACATAAGCCTCCAGCTTATAAAAACTTGTCTCACTAGCCTATAAAACATAATTACAATTCATTTCAGAACATGGTTTACAACGGGGCTCGGCCTTGGGGACACTACATTTTGGATGGGAATTTATGTAATTAGGATTTTATCTCATTGTTTCTTGGTGAAGTAAGTGAATTTTCTGCAATTTTATTCTTATGCTATTAATGTTTCATGGTAAATTTACTATTTCATGCTAGACGTCTTACTTAGTGAAACCCTAAGAGAGGAACATAAGTTTTTTTTTCTCTTAGAAGATATTTTTTGTCCACAATTTATGAAAGAATCCTTGATATGGTTAGACTCCTAAATCCCTAAAGTGGTAACACTTTAGGATTTTATCTCTAGACTTTTGATTTTGACCAAGTTGAAGTTACAAGAAGGGAGAAACAGTTTCTAAGGCCAAAATGTGCTTGCACCCTAAAAATCCTTCTCCTCAAGGTTCAAACTCTAAGGCCCTAATGTGCTAGCACCTTAGAGTTTGAATCCTACCTCTTGGTTTCAAGTAGGCCATCATCCAAACCTAGTTTAATTTATTTTTATAAGACTCCATAACCCTTGAAAGGCACCAGTCACAAAGCATTCTCATGGTGTATTGATTAACAAACTATTTATTTCAACTCTCTTAAGAATTCTACTAATCTCACTGACACTAACATTGGAAAACTCATTGGATAATTTGTTGATGTTACAAAAGTTTGCTACAACCAATTGATAACACTTTAATTTGTTGCAAACACTCTTGTAAAGGTGGCTTATCTTATTTAGAAATTCCATCTAACAATTGGATATTGTTCTAGTGGATAAATGTTAAGTTTTAATGGTCAATTGTCACATTTCTGAGCATTAATTGTTGCTACTGTTGTAAAACATTTACTGCTTTCATATCATTGTTTACTGCTGCAATTTTACAACATCCATTGCAACTTACATTGTCTAGTGTCTTTAAGAGCTATTAATTGCATGTTTGGACTTGGAAATAATCATATAGATGTTGTAAATTGTTCGTGTTCCAAGCAGGTACCCAAACAACTCCATACCTCTTTTCTTACCTTGACCTAGACCTTTATTTAGGTGACCAAGAGAGGGGGAATTAGGCTTGGATACTATACTTGTTAGTTTGGTCCCTTTAGGTCACCAGGGAAGCCTCCCTTGTGGTGGACCTATTCCATTAGTAAAATGGGGAAATTTTTCACTAAGGTGACAGTGATAGGATCTTCCATTGTTACACAATATTTGGGGACTTGTGGTGGAGTATTTCATAAGTACAAATCTTGCAATAACATGGCCTACAAGTTAGCTCTCCCTAGTCACTCTAAGCTCCATCTCATTTTTCATGTTTCTTGCTTGAAGAAAATGATTGGAACCAAGTGCCAGACTCAAACTAGTCTCCCTAAATTGGATGAAGAAGGATCCATTTGGTTGTAGCCCCAAACAATCTTGGACCATCATGAGCGTCGTCTATGTCAGCACAAATCAAGGAATTTTTAGTTCAGTGGAAGAACACACAACCAAAGGATCCCCCATGAGAGTCGATTGCTATTCTGCAACAATTTCCACATCTCAAGCATTGAGGACAAGGGTGTGTTTTCAAGGGGGGGGGCATGTTAAGGTTCTAACCTCACTAACCCCTTAAGTAGATAGAATAATATATTTTCTATGTAATAAATGCCAACATTAGTAAATAAGGCCTATGTAATAGTGTGTGTTGATTTTTACTTCTTAAGCAATTAATTAGATTAGTGTTCTTTTACTTATAAACCATTAACACAATGACTGCATATAAAGGATCATTGAAAGAATAACATTCACAGCATACACAAGATTTACCCTGGGAAAAACCCCTAAGGGGAAAAAGCCAGCAAACTTCCTCAATATAGATTCACCAACCAAGAACAATGTCTCTCTCCAAGAGAGAACTAACAAAGCAGAAGATCCTCCTCTAACCCTTAACTAGGGAAGAGTAGCGCACCACTTAACCAAGAGATACCCAAGAGATATTTACCAAGAACTTCCACAACGTCACCTCCTAGATGCAGTAGCATCTCCCTCTAAGACTTTCTCACTTCCTCTTCTCAGCTGTAGAGCTAGTGTGTGTGTACAAATGAGGCAGTTAACCTCCTTTATAAATAGTAGTCTGGCCAACCTAAAATTAGGTATGGGCCAACCTGCCACTTTACTCTTTTATTTTTCATTTTACTTGTCAAGGCACAATAGGGATGACTTTTACAAAGACACAATACAGTCATCTTAACAAATATAATATAATAATATTCTTTAAGGTTTTGTTTTGGTCAAATACAATAAGGATATCTTTCGAAGCTACTCAATATTCAACACTCCCTCTTAGCAAGGAAGGTATTCTTCTCGTCACGGTCATCATCACTACTTCTGCGCTTCTACATATTTGGTCATTGTCTTGTTGTCAATGACAGATCTATATATCATAGGAAGTTTTGCACTTTCACTGGAGTAGAGTACCAGCCTGCATTAGAGTAGCATACCAATGTGCATTGGGGTTAAGATATCAGCCTGCGTTGGAGTAGCATGCCAACCTGCGATGGGGTAGCATACCAACATGCGTTGGAGTACCACCCTGAACTAGAGTAGCATACCAACCTACGTTGGGGTAGTGTACCAGCCTGTGTTGGAGTACCAACTTGCACTGGGGTAGCATACCAACATGCGTTATAGTACCAACCTACGTTGGGGTAGTGTACCAGTCTGCATTGGAGTACCACTCTGTATTGGGGTATTGTACCAACCTGCGTTGAAGTACCGACCTGTGTTGGAGTATCTCCCTCTACTAGGGAACACATCAGAATGCATCACTTCCCGTTATTGGGGAACACATCACTTCTTGCCACTGGGGAACACATCACTTCCCGCTACTGTGGAACACATCACTCCCTCTCAAGAGGGAAAATCCTTCTGGACCACACCAAGTTTGTCTCTGAAGTATTCAAACTTCACTCTCAACAGAGGCTTAGTCAACACATCTGTTATCTGCGCATCGGTAGGAGCACACTGGAGATTTATTGCTCCCTTCTGTATCATCTCTTGAATATAATGGTAGTTGATCTTCACATGCTTGGACTTGTCATGACACACTAGGTTCACTAACAACTTTATGCAACTCTGGATGTCATAATAGATACAAGTTTCCTCCAACTTGAGATCAAACAATTTTGAAATCAACTTTTGAAGCCATACTGCTTCACCACAAGCTGACCATGTTGCCACATACTCTGCCTTTGCGTCACTGAGTGCCATATAGGTCTTCTTCACATTGATTCATGAGATCACAATTGATGCCATACTAAAGAAACATCTAAATGTACTTTTCCAGTATGTGACACTGCTTTCCCAATCAGAATCTGTGTACTTCTGCAATCTTATCTCACGATCCGAGATATATCTGAGTCCATAATCGATTGCACCCTTTAGGTACCTCATCACATGTTTTGTCACAATCAGGTGAACATATCTAGGCTCAATCATGTATTGACTCAATGTGTTCACCACAAAACATATATATGTTCTTGTGTTATTTGAATATATCAATGAACCAAATTTTCACATCACATTGTACCAAACTGGTACACTTGCTCAGTTGCAATTCAATATGCACAATCATGTGCTAGCTCTATGTGTTTTCTGCAAATCACTATTCGTCTCACTATTTGAGAGTATGTCCTCTACTCTCTTTGCAACTGTTCCTTCTGAAACTGGGACTCTACACCTGCAACTATTCTTTTTGAAGCTGAGAATGATTTCTCCATTCTCACTGTAGTTGTTGAACTCTGAGAGTAGTTCCTTTATTCTATCACGGCAAAAACTTCATCTGAAACTGAGAGTGGATCAATAACTGACGTTGAGGGCATCTTATCTTCTTTCTCTGGAGGTAACTCAATTTTCTATTGTAGTCATGTCTCCATGGCCCGACTCATGTACTGCACCAATTGGTATAGGAGATAACTCAATCTCAAGTACAGTGATTGTCATACCTTCTCCCTCTGAATATCATACTATGTCGGCTTCTTTTAATGAATCATTTTTTTTCTATATATACTTCTTCTGATTACTGGAGCAAGTGTCTTGCCATAGTCTTCTCCCTATTGATGGGAGAATCCTCTGGACACAAATCAGGGTTTGTACATCTCCATGAATGGTCCTGGGGAGGTTGCTCCTTACTGGATCGTGAGGGTTGACTCCCTCTGCAGTATAGCTCCTTTTGAGTTGGTACTTTGTGGGGCCGCTTGCATCACCACCGGTGGATCCATCTTCTCCTTCTGATATGGCTCATCAATGCTATATGTCTTTGCATCCTGCAAAGTGTCATGGGATCATGCTAGTCTCTTCCTAGTTATTGTATTGATTTTGGATAAGCCCTTATGACTCTACTAACTCTTCCTGATGATCTGAAGAGTGATCAACTGCACTAGAGGGATTTTTTCTGTCATCTTTGGAGCCTTCTACTCCTCATCATCTGTCTCCATGTGAGATGTTCTATATCTAGAAAAAGTAGCTTCTTCTTCTTCTTCGGTACATGGATGTATATGGTCATGTATACAACTTGGATAGTCTGCTCCATGTCTCATCTAATATGTTGCCTCCTGCAACCGTCACTATAGCTCCATCGAGGTTATCACCTATGTCATGGCTGGAACAAGAACAATAAGGGAGAAACAATAGACAAGAATAATACTCTTTATAATAATAATAAAAACAATAGCGAGAATAATCGTCACAGTATCTCCTTCAAAGCTATCACTTGTGACCTACCTGAAACAAGAACCAAAGGTAAGAGATACGATAATAAGAACTGAGGGCAACACTCTTCTAGTGTTGTGATCAATCATTCCTCCATGGTAACCTAGAAACAAAACAAGAAGTTTCTCCTGGAGCAAATGTTAGTTATATCTAGTAAATGATTACAATAAGCATTTATCTCAATAATGCTCACATGCTACCAAGTATTCAATAATAAAAAACTTCAAATATTTCTATCACAACTATAGTGTTTACTTTTAATGTGGCAGTTATCAAACTTGATATGTGCAAATTTGAATCTTATCAACTTAATCAATCAAACCTGGAACCCAGAGTCTTGTCCTCAAGAATGAGTGTTGTTTCTTTTCTTCCGAGTCTCCTTCACAGAAGATGACAAGTATTATCTTCAACCTATCCTATGTACTAAGATAATATGCTTTCTTGATAGAAATCTGAGTTAGAGAAGAAACTCTATAATCTCAACCTTAATCAATCTAATACTTTGACTCTAATTTTGACCAATGGTTAGAATGATAGTCATTACTTCAACAGATCAAAATATAACCTAGATGTTCATAAGATCACAATAATGCCATAACAAATAGAGGCATATCAAAATAATCAAACCTAGGGTGCATTTTTCCTCTGAATGTGTTGGATCTAAGATCCTTCTGGATCTACGATTGTTATTTGGACAAAACATCCCTTCTCCTGCAAACACCATCAAGATAATGATACAGTTTAAATATATGTAAGTACATACCTCTGATAGTATCGACAGGTAGTGGTACCATCCAGAAGAATCGACAAGCAATAATGAGCCTTTAAAACTTCAAAGGTGCTTCAACTTGTAATTTAAAGGTAGCTAGACATTTGCTAGGGCAAGGCACACTAAGACAATAAAAAATCAGTCCCAACACTTACACATACTTTCACTACAATTGGTATTGCAAGTGGTGTTGGTACTGCAACTGGTGTTGCAACTGACATGAAGGAACTGGCACGAAAGAACTTGCACTGATACTACAACCATAACTGCAACTGCAACTACAATTGCAACTGGTACTGCAAACTTAGGGTTTTATGAGGAAACCCTAATTTGTCAAACATCAAATTTCAGAATTGTGATCTAGGGACTAGGTGCATCCTCCTAGGGCGAGCTCCTATATGGTCTTAATTTTCCCAACGTCCTCCAACAAGGTGGATGACGTCACCATTTAGGGTTTATGCAGAAACCCTAGTTTCTGAAATTTGTCCAAAGCTGAAAATTGTTCCAAGGAAAAGGTGCGTTAGGGTTAGCAGAGTCTTCCTATGCCCTTAGCTTCTTCAACAAGTTCTTTTGTGCTATTAAAATGCCTTCTTTCAGGCCCACTATGATACCATGTTCATTGTTACGTCTTAAGCAGTTAATTAGATTAATGTTCTTTTACTTATAAACCATTAGCACAATGATTGCATATAAAGGATCACTGAGAGAATAACATTCACAACATACACAAGATTTACCTTGGGAAACCCCCTAAGGGGAAAAGCCCAACAAACTTCCTCAATATAGATTCACCAACCAAGAACAATGTCTCTCTCTAAGAGAGAAAGCATAAGATCCTCCTCTAACCTTTGACTAGGGAAGACTAGCGCACCACTTAACCAGGAGATAAACCAAGAACTTCCACAATGTCACCTCCTAGCTACAGTGGCATATCCCTCTAAGACTTGTTAACTTCCTCTTCTCAGCTGCAGTGCTAATGTGTTTGTACAAATGAGGCATTGGCCTCCTTTACAAATAGTATTCTAGCCAACCTAAAATTAGGTCTGGGATGACCTGCCACTTTACTCTTTTATTTTTCATTTTACTTGTCAAGTCACAATAGGGCCAACTTTTACAAATGCACAATAGGGTCATCTTAACAAATATAATATAATAATATTCTTTAAGGTTTTGTCTTGGTCAAATACGATAAGGATATCTTTCGAAGCTACTCAATTTTCAACAATGTGAACACATCTAATGCAAGAAGACTTAATAGAAGGTTTCACTTCTAGAAAGATCTTCCTCTAGAATGTTCTCTAGAAGATTGAAATAGTATAAATAAGAGTATAAAGCATGGAAAAGTAGTCTTGAGAATCATTTTGCACTTGAGCTCTGCTCTGTTGGAGGTTTCCCCCTCAAAGAGACAAGTGAACTTGGCTATCGATATAATAAATGTATCATTTATGGAATCAATTGTGTCATTGTGCCCTATATTTTTCTCTTTCTACTGATAATTTTTATAACAACTCTATTTTTTCTCTACATAATACCATTTTGTACCTTACAACAACATTACATCTAAAAGGCATAGCTAAAGAGTACTATTTTCCTTCCTATCCAACTTTTGTCGGTGTTCTCTCACCATACCCATGGATTGTTTTCCTGATAGAACAACCCACTAATTTCTATCCACAAGAAGTTATTGCATATTCAACTTCCATAACTCGAAGTTCTAGTTGTTAACTTTCTCTATCTTTGTGCTTGAATTGCTTTCCATTTTCCTTCACATGAGATTCACCTATGCAAAGCTCCCACTCAAGAATAAGTTTATTGCAAACCCAAGATACCCTTGCTTTTCAAAGAACGCACTAAACGTTAGCAATAAAGGCGTCCCCTTGAAATCAATAACTTCACTCTGATACCAAATGAAGAGTTTGACAAACCTATTTAATAGAAGAAATACTCTAACAAAATCTTAAAACAAAAGAAACAATGGCACATTCACACACAATTACATAAGATTTACCTTGGAAACCTTTATCTGGAAAAAACAGCGTGATTTAAGTCTACACCTCTTTATCTCATTGTAGTGACTTAACTGTTCACAATACAATATTTAGATGTTATGTCACATCAATTAAATCCACTCACTAGGACTATATTACAATCCTATCCCTTAAGAAGAATTGGATTACAATCCTATTCCTTGACCAGAATTAGATTACAATGTGTTGAAACCATTTACCGAAATAAAGCCAAAAAATCACAAAACATATAAAAAATAGGCCAATTTGTTTCCAACAACAAGCCCCAAAACTTTGACAAGTTATATTGTTTCCTCCTAACTCCCCATTCGTGGGGCGCCCCTCAAGACCCCCTCCACTAGTGGATTTGGGGGTGTCTGCTTCAACATTGTACATGTAAAGAGTACAAAACATATCCAACAATAAATATGCAAGCAAGTGACCTCAAGGCATAGGAGGATGTTAGATTAGCCATTGGAGCATCCGAGTCATAGAAATCGTCATTTCATGCCTATTCATTGAGTACATTGGGTTTATAGGCCCAAAAGGAGTCTTTGTTTCACATGTCAAGTGTCTATGTTTCATGTGGTGCTCCCAAGAAACTCGCAGTATGCTTTCCACCAAGAGATCAAGTAGGGTTTGAGGGGTTTGACTCAAATTGACTCCATCACTAGCAAGTCAAAACAAGTTTGGATTGCTATGCGCTCAAAATGAGGCATCCTAATTGACCATGGATTCAACTAAGAAGTTTGCACCCCCAATTAGACCCATGAAGATAGGTAATGTTGTAAATTGTTGCCACAAGCACCAAAGAGACTCAAAC
>ML835026.1:200901-222277 GCA_009831015.1 Picea engelmannii
ACCATGAAACATTAATAGCATAAGAATAAAATTGCAGAAAATTCACTTACTTCACCAAGAAACAATGAGATAAAATCCTAATTACATAAATTCCCATCCAAAATGTAGTGTCCCCAAGGCCGAGCCCCGTTGTAAACCATGTTATGAAATGAATTGTAATTATGTTTTATAGGCTGGTGAGCCAAGTTTTTATAAGCTGGAGGCTTATGTGTTGTTAGGCCAGGGAGCTTGAGCGTTGAAGGCCAGGAGCCTGCTGTTGTATATGTAATCACGCAAAACAATTAATAAAACATAAACATCGCCATGTGCAGACCGACCATGATGAATGAGTAAAGGGGGACTGAGCATCCATAGGATGGGCAAGGAATTAGGGGCTGGAAGGTGGGAAAATGGGCTAAGTGTTGAGCCTAGGGGCTAAGCCTAGGGGGCTTAAGCCTGGCAATAATATTTTAATATTATCCCCAAAAGACATGTACATTTTATGTTTTATCCTAAGTTTCTGGAAAGGGGAGAACATGCAAGGGAGATGCGTGCTGGTGGAACGCATGCAGTTTCATGGGTGACAAGTGTCAACCCCGACACATGCAAATAAAATGGCCAGGGTGAGCCGTGAGAAGGTTCCTCCCCCATTCTACCCGATTGTCTGAATGCGTATGGAGCCCTGGAGAGTACTACCAACCTGACTCCTGCGTAGAATCTTCATGCGTCCTTGTGTTTCAAAAAGTCTGTGTCTGGCTCTGAGGAAACCGGTGTGTATATTTCCTGAACGAGAAGCCTACGTGGATTTTGGAAAGAGTCTGTGTTTGTTCTGGAACGCTGGTATACCCTTCTCTGTTCTAATCCGGGGAGTCTGAATCGACCCCTATGTGGACGACTCGTCATGCATCCTTGAGAATCCAGAATGTGAGTCTATTCCGTGTTTCCAAATTGAGAAAAAAGAAGTGTCTCATCCCTGCTAAGCCTGGTTATACTGTTGCACTTGTCTGGAGCTGCCCTGGGGTGTTTGTGTCTGGATCCCGTGGATTGTGGTGGACGTGTATTGTTTGATCCTGTGTGGCTTGTTGGCTAGTTTGTACAACACTCTCTCTAGGTGAGAGAGGTGGTTGAAGATTGGAAGAACAGGTTGTTGGACCTGTGAGCGACTCCCTTTAGGGGAGAGAGTGTGCAGAGGAAGGAGAGAACTCCTGGAAGGAACCCTGTAGCTGCCACATAGCCCAAAGACTTCTGGTCTGACCTGTTCCTGTAACCCAAGGCAAGGGAGATTAGCAGCCGAAGGACTGTCCAGGTGACAGAGAAGGTGTATACTCCTGGGGTGGAACAGGCATGTGGGGAATGAGGGTCTGTGGATAGTGAGCGTGGGAGGTTCCTTGGAGAGAATTCCTTCCTTGTGGTTGTGTGTTATTTTCCCTGTAACCTCAGCCTAGCCTAGATTTCCTTGTCTTGGGGTGGAGCTTAGTCCCAGCTCGGGGGTGACCCACTGTTGAGCTGATGAGAAGTGCGGTCTATGGCTGGGAGGTTCGTGGAAGGCCTGCACTTGGTTGGTAGAACTGCCACTGTTTCAAAGATAAGTACCTGATTATGTTTTAATCATGTTTTGCATGACTCTACTGCTTATGTTATCATGATCTTTGTTGTGTATATGAATTAGTATGAAACGCTATTGATTGTTAATTATGGAAGTAACTCATATGAATACTCTATTAGAATGTGTTTATTTGTTTGAATGCATGTGGATTATATAATACCTTTATGAGTTATGTACCAAGTGCTCTTAAAGTTTCCTTTTAAGAGCGATTAAGCCATGGTAGCTGAAAAGGTACGCTACAGTTTGGTATCAGAGCCAAGGTTTCGACATTGAGCCTAGATGGGCCAGTAGAGCGGTCTTTGGACTGAGAATGCAAAGAGAAATTGGGTCTGGAAGGCCAATTTCGGACCCTGGTTTTCTCCAAAGTGTCAAGGAGTTACTTGACGAGTTTTTAAGCTCAGGAGGTATAGCGACGTTATGAAACCGCAACTAGTATGGTATGAGTCCACAGGGAGAGAGGACTCCACAACAGAAGTGTAGGAGCTTTAGGATCTGTTCCGGAGGGAAGGTGAACCCTTGTGACCATTAGATATGGAAAGTGTGCACGGGGTTTAAAGCCCTTTGGAAATTGCACAGGAGTGTGGAAATCACGATACGTGAAATCCCAAATTAGTTAGGAACCGTCTGAGCCGTCAGATCTCGGCTGGAAAACCTGACAGCTGTTGGATCTGTCAGGAGATATCTGAGGGTTAAAACCCCAGTGAATAAGGGTGAAAGCCCCGAAATAGATCTGAACCGTCCGAATGATGGAGGCCACGTGTCATGAGATTTTCCATTTCGGGAAATCAAGAATCGCGAGATCGGGAGTCCTGATGACAAGAGATCGAGACTTTCCATGGTGGAAATCCCGAAATAGATCTGAACCGTCTGATGGACGGAGGTTATGTGTCGAGAGATTAACTGCATCGGGAAACCAGGGATCGAGATTTTGGGAGTCCCATGATCGAGAGTTCGGACTCTCGTGATGATAAACCCGATGAACAGACGAGATTCTTTCAGAGGATCTCAGGGTCTGTGATGATCGTTAGATGTGAGGAAGAGATATCGGCTTTAAGCAGGGGTGAGAATGTGCATTAAGTTAAGTAATGAGCAGGTCTGGATGACCAGAGTCCACCCACCTAGATCTACGGCTGAGGTTTCATTCCGGAGTCCGCNGGGGGGGGGGGGGGGGTCTGGAATCGGACGTGCAACTCTCGAACGGTTGAGATTAATTCACCCTGATCAACGGTGCTCAGGTGAGTTCCAGACCCCCCTTACCATTCTTCCTTTAATGGGGGGTGGTCCGGAATAGTGTGGTGTGTGAAATGGGGCCCCCTCCTATCCTGTTGACTACCATGTTGTATCTCCTCTCTGCCACCTGTACTCCACTTAAAGGTGTGCGATGTGATTGATGCCATAGATCTGAGAAAGATCTGACCGTTGAATTTTTCTAGGAATGGACGTGGACACATGGAGATGTACCACGTGCCAGTGGGTCGAGAAGAGAAGCGAGAGAGGTGGGACCCGATGACGTCGTTAAAAGCGATGTGGACCCTCATGAACGTGCCACGTGCCACCGTGGTTGTGGGCGACCACTGTGCTATGTGGGCCCGGAGGATAAAGTAAGTCGGAATTTCAGAAGTTGGGGTTGGAAAGGAAAGCAATTCTGAAAGCCTCGTGGACCGAAACCCTGAAACCCGAAGACCCGAAATCCCGAAGTGCCGAAAATGAAAGTTTCAAAAACACGAAAATTGCAGAAACGAAGGAGAGCTCAGAAAACTTAATTAAATCAAAATGTCTTTCGTTCTTGTTCGTATTGGCTTATAAATGTTATGGATTGTTCCGAAGGAGTAATGGCCTAAGAAACTTCGAATTTAATTGCACAGTGCGTGTGCAGAGTTCAACGGAGGTCAGGACTCCAGTTAAACAACGTCGAGTATGGAGTGGGGAAAGGTGCAGATTACCCCCGAAACAGAAGACGAACGGGAAGGAAAGGATGTCAATATGGGAGTGGAAGAATCGAACTCCAATGGGCATGGAAAAGAGAAGGATAAGGAAGGACACATAATGAAAATCATTGAAGGAATGCAAAGAGAGGCCAAGGCTCGTCAAGCTGATAGTCGAAAGCTCATGAAAGTTAGGGATCGACAGGGTGAATTAAACTTAAAGTTTTTGAAGAGTCTAGAGAGAATAGAGAAGAAAATCGAGAAGGGAAGAGACTCAAGTATGACGGAGAGTCGTAGAACTCATGGGAGAAGAAGTAGGTTAAGGAGTGGTAGCTGAAATCTTAGTCGCTCCCAAAGACATTCTGACAGGAAGACACACAGTAGTTCAAGCCCATCCCCTACCAGAAAACATCGAAAATCTGGAAATGAGGAATTGAAAGGGGAGATGAACAAGATTAAGCCTCCAACATTCGATGGAGAACATAAGAAGGAAGAAGATGCTGAGACCTGGTTGCTTGGCATGAAGAAATACTTCCAACTGTAGAATTATTCTGCCCATGTAGAAGGAAGAATTTCAATGTACCAACTGAAAGGAAAGACATCCATGTGGTGGGATCAGTTTGTGCAGGTGCAACACATCAGATAAAAAAAGGTCACTTGGAAGGAATTTAAGAGGTATTTCGAGAAGAAATACCTGACTAAAAGATACTATGACATAAAGATGGAGAAATACCTGACTCAAGCTAGGCATCATGACTATTGATGAGTATGAACGAAGTTTTCTAGAAGTACTGAAGTATGTTCCAGTCATCAAAGATGAGGCTGTCAAGATTCAGAGATATCTGAGTGGACTGCCACCTTCCATAAGTGACAAGATTCAATATGATGATCCTAAGACCATGGAAGAAACAATAAGAAAGGTGAAATGCTTGTATGAACAACAAGGAGAAAGGTCTATCCTTCGGAAGGTTTGGAATGATCAGAGGAAGTTTAAGAAGGAACAGAGGAAGAAGGAAACAAGCCTTCCTTTTTCAGAAATAGTCCTTGGGGACAGTCATCTTTTAGAGAGCCCAGGAAAGTTGAAGGGAGTGAGCAGGTGCCAAGACTGCCACCTATGGAGTGTTGGGGTTGTAAAGGGAAGCATAGGTACAGAGATTGCCCCTACAGAAAAGACAAAGAAAGAATTGTCCATACTGTTCAGCAAGCTAAAATAGTGGAGGATATGGGCAGCAGAATGCCGAAGATCTACTCAGCCCTGGACAACAAGCAAGCAGAATTTCAATCGCACATGATTGAAGTGGAAGGTATGATCAACAATCGACCACTTGTTATTTTAATTGATTCAGGGGATAGCCATAGTTATGTAGATCCTAGAGTGGTGGAAAGTTTGCATCTAATGAGAAGAAAACATGAGAAGTCTTGGTTAGTGCAGTTGGCCACAGAGACCAAGAGGAAGGTCACTGAATTGGTTAATTCATGTTCAGTGGACATGAAAGGAATGAGCACTAAGGCTGAACTGAACATTCTGCCTTTAGGCTCATACGATTGCTTAATTGGGATGGACTGGTTGGACCAACACCATGCCCTTCTGGATTTCTGTAACAAGAGGTTTACATGCTTGAACGAGGAAGGAAATCAGGTAACAGTCCAAGGAATTCCCAGAGCCGTGGCTGTGAGGGAAATCTCAGCCATGCAACTGAAGAAATGTTAGCGGAAAGGATGTCAATTAATTACAGCTCGGGTGGAAGAAACATCCCGAGATGAAGTCTCGAATCTGGTGGACCACAAAGTACTCAAAGAATTCAATGACATATTTCAGGAGGTACTTGGACTACCTCCGAAGAGGGACATAATTTTTCTATAAATTTGATGCCTGGAACAACTCCAGTTTCAAAGACTCCTTATAGAATGAGTACACCAGAGCTAAAGGAGTTGCAATTGCAGCTCGAAGAGCTACTAAAGAAAGGTTACATTCGCCTCAGTGTGTCAGCTTGGGGAGCCCCGGTCCTATTCATGAAGAAGAAAGATGGGACGTTGAGGCTGTGCATTGATTTTCGGCAGTTGAATTAGGTTACTGTCAAGAACAAGTATCCTCTGCCAAGGATTGATGATCTTTTTGATCAGTTGAAGGGTGCAAAAATATTTTCGAAAATAGATCTCCGATCAAGATATCACCAAGTGAGAATAAAGGATGAGGACATTAGCAAGACCGCCTTTAGAACAAGGTACGATCATTATGAATTCACAGTGGTGCCGGTTGGAATGACAAATGCACCTGTTGTTTTCATGTGCTTAATGAATGGAGTGTTCAGAGATTATTTGGACAAGTTTTTCATAGTCTTCCTGGACGATATTTTGGTGTATTCCAAGACAGAGGAAGAACATGAACAACACCTAAGAATGGTGCTGCAGGTGTTGAGAGAACACCAGCTGTACGCAAAACTGAGCAAGTGATCATTTTACCAAAGGTAGATCCATTAATTGTGACACATTATATCTGAAGAAGGGATCATTGTGGATCCCTAAAAGGTAGAGGCCATTTGAGAATGGCCAGCGCCAAGGAATGTGGCAGAAGTTAGATCTTTTATGGGTCTGGCAGGCTATTATAGGAGGTTCATAGCCAGATTCTCAAAGATAGCTCATTCTATCACTTCCTTGAAAAGGAAGGAGAAGAAGTTCCAGTGGACTGAAGAATGTGAGAGCATCTTCCAGCGATTGAAGCAGCTACTAACTAGTGCTCCGATCCTGAAGATTGCAGATCCAAATAAGGATTATGTAGTGTGCATAGATGCATGTAAGGAGGGGCTGGGAGGAGTTCTCAGCCAAGAGGGATTTGTAGTTTTTTATGAATCCCAAAAGTTGAAGGAACATGAGAAGAATTATGCCACTCACGATTTAGCGTTGGCAGCAATCGTCCACGCCCTGTGGAAATGGAGACATTACCTCATGGGAAAGACATTCGAGTTGAAAACAGACCATAATGGTCTGAAATATTTATTTGATCAGCCGACCTTAAATGCCAGGCAAATCAGATGGCTGGAGTTTCTGTGCGAATATGACTTTGATATCAAGCATATCAAAGGGAAAGAAAATAAGGTGGCTGATGCACTCAGCAGAAAGGTGCACGAATTACATGATGCAACCATTAGCATGTACCATACTGAGATGAAAGACAGAATTTTGGAAGATGCAAATACTAATTTGTAGTACAAAGGTCTTTTAGCAAAGCTAGAGCAGTGTGAAGAACCATAGCCCAAGGAAAGTTACACCATGGGAGCTGATGGTTTACTTCTGTATAAAAACAGAGTGTATGTACTCAATGTCTGAGAATTGAAGCTGACAATTCTAAAGGAGATGCATAACGTGGCTTATGCTGGACATCCTGTATATCAGAAGACTGTGGCAGCAGTCAAAAGCCATTATTTTTGGCCGAGTCTAAAGAAAGAAATCGTTGAATACATCGCCAGATGTATGGAGTGCCAAAAGGTTAAGGCTGAGCATAGGCACCCAACAGGGTTGCTGCAGCCTTTACCTATTCCTGAATGGAAATGGGACGTGGTAACAATGGATTTTATCATAGGATTGCCTAGAACAAGCAAGTAGCATGATTCAATCATGGTGGTGGTGGACAAGCTTACTAAATCTTCCCATTTTATTCCACTGAAAACCACCCACAAAGTAGTAGATGTTGCTGACATTTTCCTAAAAGAAGTTGCACACTTGCACAGAATTTTTAAGACAATTGTGTCTAATAGGGACCCAAAATTCACTTCGAATTTCTGGAAGGAACAAATCTGAACTTTAGCACAGCATATCATCCCAAGTCTGATGGACAGATAGAGAGAGTAAACAGAGTAATAGAAGACATGCTAAGAATGTATGCGATGGATAAACCATCAAGGTGGGAAGACTACCTGCATTTGGTAGAATTCGCCTACAATAATGGGTATCATGCATCATTGAAGATGAGCCCATTCGAAGCGCTTTATGGAAGAAAGTGCAACACTCTAGTGAGCTGGGATAACCCAGCTGACAGAGTAGTAGTTGGGCCTGAGCTGCTCAAAGAGATGGAAGAACAAATGATAAGAATTAAACATAATCTAAAAGCTGCCCAGGACAGGCAGAAAAGTTACGTTGATAGTAACAGAACCCATAGAGAATTCAAAGTGGGTGATCATGTTTTCCTGAAAGTGAAAACTAACAGGAGTTCCTTGAGGCTGGGAAATTGCACCAAGTTGGTAGCAAGATTTTGTTGGCCATTTGAGATCCTGGAAAGGATTGGGCTAGTTGCATACATGCTTGCATTACCTGCATCTATGACTGTACATAATGTGTTTCATGTTTCACTGCTTAATAAATATGTACCTGATGCTAATCATGTTATCGATTGGAATGTAATTCAGGTGGAACCAGAAGGTGTCTTGTAAGTGCATCATGTGCGCATATTGGACAGGAAAAGAAAACAACTCCAGAATCGAGCTATAGAGCTTGTAAAGGTCCAGTGGACCTGGTACGGTCCCGAGGACGCGACATGGGAGCATGCATATGTTATGCGGGCAGAGTACCCGCATCTTTTTGAAATTTTTTGAAAATCTTGCAGATGTTGTGTAAAGTTGCACTGAGGACAGTGCAAAAATAAGGGGAGGGGGATTGTAGTGTCCCCAAGGCCGAGCCCCATTGTAAACCATGTTCTGAAATGAATTGTAATTATGTTTTATAGGCTGGTGAGACAAGTTTTATAAGCTGGAGTCTTATGTGTTGTTAGGCCAGGGAGCCTAAGTGTTGAAGGCCAGGAGCCTGCTGTTGTATATGTAATCATGCAGAACAATTAATAAAACATAAACACCACCATGTGCAGACCGACCACGATGAATGAGTGAAGGGGGACTGAGCATCCATAGTATGGGCAAGGAATTAGGGGTTGGAAGGTGGAAAAAGGGGCTAAGGGTTGAGCCTAGGGGGCTTAAGCATGGGAATAATATTTTAATATTATCCCCAAAAGACATGTACATTTTATGTTTTATCCTAAGTTTCTAGCAAGGGGAGAACATACAAGGGAGATGCGTGCTGGTGGAACGCATGCAGTTTCATGGGTGATAAGTGTCAACCCTGACGCATGTGAATAAAACGACCAGGGTGAGCTGTGAGAAGGTTCCTCCCCCATTCTACCTAATTGTCTCAATGCGTACGGAGCCCTGGATAGTACTACCAACCCGACTCCTGCAGAGAACCTTTGTGCGTCCCTGTGATTTGAAAAGTCCGTGTCTGGCTCTGAGGAAACTGGTGTGTATATTCCCTGAACGAGAAACCTGCGTGGATTTGGGAAAGAGTCTGTGTTTGTTCTGGAAAGCTGGTATACCCTTCTCTATTCTAATCCGAGGAGTCTGAATCGACCCCTACGTGGACGACTCATCATGCATCCTTGAGAATCCTGAATGTGAGTCTATTTTGTGTTGCCAAATTGAGAAAATAGAAGTGTCTCATCCCTGCTAAGCCTGGTTATATTGTTGCACCTGTCTGGAGCTGCCCTGGGGTGTTCGTGTCTGGATCCCGTGGATTGTGGTGGACGTGTATTGTTTGATCCTGTGTGGCTTGTTGGCCAGTTTGTACAACACTCTCTCCAGGTGAAAGAGGTGGTTGAAGATTGGAAGAACAGGTTGTTGGACCTGTGAGCGACTCCCTCCAGGTGAGAGAGTGTGCAGAGGAAGGAGAGAACTCCTGGAAGGAACCCTGTAGCTGCCACAGAGCCCAGAGACTTCCAGTCCGTCCTGTTCTTGTAACCCAAGGCAAGGGAGATTAGCAGCCAAAGGACTGTCCAGGTGATAGAGAAGGTGTATACTCCTGGGGTAGAACAAGCATGTGGGGAATGAGGGTTTGTGGGCAGTGAGCGTGGGAGGTTCCTTGGAGAGAATTCTTTCATTGTGGTTGTGTGTTGTTTTCCCTGTAACCTCAGCCTAGCCTAGATTTCCTTGTCTTGGGGTGGAGTTTAGTCCCAGCTCGAGGGTGACCCACTGTTGAGCTGATGAGCAGTGCGGTCTACGGCTGGGAGGTTTGTGGAAGGCTTGCACTTGGTTGGTGGAACTGCCACTGTTTCAAAGATAAGTACCTGATTATGTTTTAATCATGTTTTGCATGACTCTACTGCTTATGTTATCATGATCTCCGATGTGTATATGAATTAGTATGAAATTCTATTGATTGTTAATTATGGCAGTAACTCATATGAATACTCTGTTAGAATGTGTTTATTTGTTTGAATGCATGTGGATTATATAATACCTGTATGAGTTATGTATCAAGTGCTCTTAAAGTTTCCTTTTAAGAGCAATTAAGCCATGGTAGCTGAAAAGGTGCGCTACACAAAATCAACAAAAGCATCCACAAGAGACATATCCAAGCCAAGGTCATCATCTTAAAAGAGTTGCATCATCTTAAAAGAGTTATTAACCCCTAGAGGGAGAAAATTTTAGACGTATCCTCTCACAAAGGTGAGAAGTGATGATCCCAAATGAAAATGAGGACCCCTTAATTAGCCTCTAACAATATGCCAAAATACAAAAATACATAATAAAACCCTAGAAAGGGTGACGTTATGTGCTAGAAGAGTGATGTCATTCTAGAAGAGGGTGATGTTGTTCCTCCAAAGGAAAACATTGGGCCTCCAAAGGCCAAGTGGCATCCTTCAAGGGTCAAAGAGTATGAAGTGAGGTGTCTCCTCACCCAAACCCATGTCAATCATCTCTTGTACCCATCCATCCATCAAAACTTTAGTTGAAGGACAACGTCAAGGGATAGAAGGGTGATGTCAAGGGCCTCCAAAGGAAACGCCCAAGGCTAGGAGGGTTGCAATTGCATCTCCAAGTGATTTCCAAACATCTTCTACTACAACGTCCTCCATCCTCTGTGCACAAATCTCTGGGGTACTCTTCTCATCCTGTGGGGATTCCAACCCATCTGTGTGGCATAATGACCATAACTACTCAAACCAAGCCCATTTGTTTATCATTCAAGGTATTGAGAATGTGAGAGACATTGTTTGAAGATGGTGAGTCACTAGATGACCCATTTCTCTCCATCGCATGTGCCAAAGTCTTGCAGTAAAGGCACAATGTCCTAGGTACAAGCCCATGACATCCCTCAAGAACCATGTCAGGGGCATCTAAAACAAGCCAAGGGATAAAACATGTTTAGCCAAAGTTCATAAGAGATATTAGTCCTTAAAACACGCAAAGTAATATGCAACTTAAGACATAAGCCATGAAAGATAATTCATCTTAGTATTCCCTTCAAGCATCACACCAACCCAATACCCCATGTGAGTTACCAAGTTTAAGTATGGGTGGGTCTTCATTCACCCCTATCAGGTGTGCCACCTAGACAAGAAATAAAATAACCCAGGTAGAGGGATGGGTCCCGAGAGTGACAAGGGAAAGTAAAAACACACCAAGAATAAGTGTGAAAATGATATGGTTTAGGGATTACTTCATAGTTTATGATGTCATAAATCCATCTCTATGAGTGCCTTTGTGGAGGGTGCACTTTCTCTTGATTTACCCAATATTTTCATGCCACCTTTTTTCAAACCCCTTTATTAGCCATCTTTCCAATCTCTACCTCATATAAAATATATTCTACTTCCATTTAAAAGGTTTCAAGCATTAGCATCACTTTTTTTGGGTCGGGGGTGAACATTGAATGAGTAGAGCTGAAGTTGGACTAGCTTTTGATGGATCTGATTTTCTATGTTCACTTTATTTTATAGCATCATTTTCTTATTATTTTATAATAGTTGTGGAAAAACCTTCGCGCCTTTATCCCCTCTTCTCATGAGAGAATGGACCATAGCCAAAGTTTAGTACAATATGAGAGGATTTGGGGTGGAAAGTGTCAAGTATGATCGAGAGCAGAACATTACCCTTGGGAAGGCCCCTCAGTATTACCCCTTTTCCCTGGGCGGTGACAACATGGAACTAGGGAACATAAGTTGACCACCAAGGTGAAAAAAGTCAACTGACACGATTTCTCAAACCGGTGATCCATTATCCAACTTCAACCAAAGATTCTCATCCACATGCCATAAAAATTAAGTACAACACTTTGCATGAAAGAATGACTAACATATCTCATGGTTATAATGACTAACCATCTCCCATACTTTGGGTTGCTTAAATGCGATGAGCCTTGGTTGATCCAACTAGGAGGCAAATGAGGGAGGTTGTTGGGATTCCATCTGTGAACATGTTGATCGTCATCGTCATGGTGTAGATCATGTTCTCCATTGAGGTCCTCGAGACATGATCTCCTCTAGTTACCCCTAGGCATGGGGGTGTAACAGGGCATAGGCCCCAAGTGCTTGAGAGTTGTTTAAGGGCCATAAAAATTGGGAGCAAGTTTCTGAGAATGATATGTTTTGAGAGATGTTTTATTATAAGGTTGCAAACAAAAAAATACCTTAGTCCCCTTCGAAAAATTGGCATTCTAAACGACCCAGATCAACATGTTGCTTCATGTGATTCTGAGCCATGACCAAATTCTCTTTGAGGGTACTAAGAATGATATATTGTAATGTAAGGGTGTTGTCTACATCCTGGACCTTGGAGACACAAGGAAAGTAGAAGAATACATAAGATGGATTTGGACTGTAGACTGCTTCAAAGGGAGAGTTACGAGTGACAGCATGGTAAGATGTGATGTACCACCATTCAACGACTGGTAAACACTGTGCCCATTGAGTTTGTATTTCAGACGTGAAACACCTCAAATACATTTCCAAGCACTTGTTCACAACTTCATTTTGACCATTAGTTTGGGGATGATAGGATGAGTTGAAATGCAATTGGGTTCCTTGTAGTTTTAACAATTCTTGCCAAAAGTTGCTGGAGAAAGTTGGATCGGGTCGAGAGACAATAGAGTGGGGAATTCCATGAAGTTTGAAGATATTATCCATGAAAATTTGAGCCACGGTGGATACTATGAACGGGTGTTGCAGGAAACATAAATGCGCATATTTTGAAAGACGTTTGACTACAACCATGATGACAAATTTATTTCCATATTTGGGTAATTAGATAATCAAGTCCATAGAAATATCCGTCCATATCACATGTGGAATAGGGAGAGGTTGGAATGTGCCTAGAATTTTGCCTATTTATCCTTTACAACGTTGACAAGTATCACATTCAACCACAAAAGTGTGGATGTCCTGTTTCATGCCTTCCCAGTAAAAAGAACGTTTGATCCTTTCATATGTTTTGTGAAAACCTGAATATGCCATGTTGTTGGTGAAGCATGAAGTTCGGAGAGCATAATGGATTTAAGGTGACATTGTTTGCTTAAATACATATGACCTTTATAGTGAAGATCCTCATTGTTCCAAGAGTATCCCAAAGATGCATGAGGATCTTGTTGCAATTGTTGGATTATAGGAGACAATTTGGGATCTTGGAACCATTCCTAGCAAACTACCTCTAACCAATCTAATACAATGAAGGAGAGTGAGAAGAGGGACCCCTCTTCTTTATATTTTTGTGAAAGGGAATCAACAACCACATTTTATTTTTCTTTCTTATAAATGATTTCATAATCATAGCCAAACATTTTGGTCAACCACTTATGTTGCTTCGGGGATGAAATTCGTTGTTCCAACAAATATTCGAGACTTCGATGATCCATTTTAATTTGTAAGCATTGCAAAAGCAAGTAAGGACGCCAGAGATCCACTACATGTAGAATAACCAACATTTCCCTTTTATAGGTAGCTTTTCCCAAGTATATCTCTGATAGTTGTTTGATGGTGAAAGCCAAAGGTCTGCCATTTTGCATGAGAACTACCCCAATGCCTTTCCCAAAAGCATCACATTCTAGAACAAAAGTATTGGTGAATTTGGGAAATGTTAGAACAAGAGTTGTGCACATAGTCTCTTTCAAGGTTTGGAAGGATTGATCAGCTGCTGGAGTCCAACTGAAATCGTTCTTTTTAAGGAGAACAATGAGAGGAGTTGCAATTTTTCCATAATTCTGAACAAACTTGCAATAATAGATTGTTAAGCCCAGGAAACTCTCAAAATTTTAAGATTTTTAGTATGAGGCCAATAATTCATAGCTTTTATTCTCTTAGGATCCACATAGACACCATCCTTGCCAAAAATATGGCCCATGTACTCTACTCCAAAAGCTCCAAAAGCACATTTACACTATTTGAGAAAGAGTTTGTGTTGAGACAGAAAGTGTAAGAGTTGATCCACATGGGCCATATGTGCTTAACAAGTTTTAATATAGATGAGGATATCATAAAAGAAAACTAAGACAAAATGATGGAAGAAAGGTCAAAATACATTATTCATGAGACTTTGAAAGGTGGAAGGTGCATGACACAAGCAAAAGGATGTGACCAGGAACTCATAATGGCTCACATGATTTCAAAAGGTATTTTTGGGAATATCGACCTCTTTCATATGTATCTGATGGTATCGATAACGTAGATCAAGTTTGGTAAAGTATTGAACACCACTCAATTCATCCAAAAGGTCAACAATGATAGGAATGGGGAATTTATCTTTGATGGTAATTTTGTTGAGGGAATGAAAATCAAGGAACATGCACCATGTGCCTTCTTTCTTGAGTACCATAATGATATGAGAAAAATAAGCGTTGGTACTAAGACGAATAGCCCCCCCTACTAGCAATTCTTGAACAATTTTCTCAATTTCATTTTTTTGGGAAAATGGGTGACGATAAGGACGAATATTAGGAGGAATATTAGCAGGGACAATGGGAATGAAATGATCATGGGAGCCATGGGAAGGGGGAATTCCTTAGGTATTGTTAAAAACATATTGGTGTTTGGAGACGAGATACTAGACATCGATATGAATGGTAGGTGAGGGGGTCACAACTTCTTGAATGGCATGGAGTTGTGCAATAATTCCAGAATGAACTTTTTGAGTAGTTTTTCCATTTGGTGGGAACTGATCATCTCTGGGAACATGTTTTGATGCCTTGAAACTGATTTTGTTGTCCATCATATTGGAATTTCATGATTAATTCCTTAAAATCCATGGTGATGAGGCCTAGTATGTGTAACCATTTATCACCGAGCACAATTTCACAATCACCCATGTCAATAGAAAACATATGAGATTTTAGATGGTACTGACCAATTTGCAAGCGCACATTTTTACAACGCCCCCCACATATCATGGAACCACCATTAGCAATTCATGATTTGAAAATTGTTGACTACACGGATATAAAACATGGTCTCTTGGGCAATGCGACGATGAATAAAATTATGGGTGCTTCCATTGTCGACAAGGATAATGAATTTCCTATGCTTGATATAACCAATTAACTTAAGGGTTTGGGGAGAAGAGATACCAGTGAGGGTATTCAATGAGATAAACAATTCAACTTCGAGTGGATCATAAGGTTATGCATGATGATTTTCTTGGGGTAGATATTCAAAATGGGAAACATTGGCATCCTCTTTAGAAACATCTTAAAAAATGACCATAAAAATATTTTTCTGCTTACACTTGTGTCTCGAAAAATATTTTTCATCACAGTTGTAGAAAATACCCTTAGGTTGGTGTTCAACCATTTCTTCCCTAGTTAATTTGTGGACCTTGAGAAGAGTGGAAGGAGGGGTTGGATTTGTGGGTCAAGAGTGAGGAATAAAGGATGGTTTTATTTTTGTGCAGAGACTACCTGTCGTGCTTCCTTGGAACAGAGAGTAGCTTCAAGACAAGTCTAGGGGCGAGCAATAGGACATGGGCTCGGATGTCATCCTTGAGGCCACTAATAAAGAGTTCTCGGAAGAAGGTGTTGGACATGCCATCTATTCAAAAATCCAATTGCTAAAATGCAAGGATATATTCTTCCATTGTCCCAGATTGTTTAAGCTTGGTCAAACGACCCAAATGATTTGTGTCAATGTTCAAGCGTTCATAAAGGTATGCAATAAACTAGGTCCAAACAATATACCCTCGGCATGAATTTTTACGTCATTGCCGCCATTTACAATGTCCAAGATCCAAATAAAGGACATCGATATGAAGTTTAGTCAAATCATTAGTAATGTCATGCAAGGAGAAATATTGTTCCAATTTAGTGAGCCAACCCATCGGATCTAAACCATCAAATTTATTCACCTCTACTTTAGGAAGACAAATTTCACGATGAAGGGGGTTGAGATGAAAAACCATGGTATGAGAGGCGTTAGTACCTTCTAGATGTGAAGGTTGGTATGAGGAGGTAGGGAAATGGAATTGGCTCATCTAGTGTTTTATGTGTGCAATCATTTTTCACCTCTACAAAGAGGGAGTCAAATCGGGCAGTGAGGGTCTCAACTTTGGAATTCAGGGAAGCAACTTTGAAATTGATGTTCTTGATGTTAGTCTTGCTCTGGGTGTTTTAATTTTGCAAGACAAGGATGTGGTTTTCAACTTCTTGGTTGTGAGCCATTTGAGAGGTAAGCAGTAAATAAGTGGGTTGGTGGGTCCACATAGAAATGGGTTATGGGTGAGGGGTACCATTGTGTAGTGTGAAGAGGGGAAGCCAATGGAATAGGTCCCAAATAAGGGTGTTAGAGAGGGTGGGTTTTCCACATAAAATAAAAGGTTTATAAGTGTTAGGTACCACTGTAATTAGTGTGAAGAGAGGAATCTAATGGAATAGGTCTCAAATAAGGGTGACAGGAAGGGTGGGTCGTTCCAAAGAAAAAAAGTATTATAAGTGATGGGTACCACTAGGACCAAGGAAAAGAGAGTAATCTAGTGGGATAGATCCCAAATAAGGGTGTCAGTGGGACCACTATATTTTTTTTTACTCCTATAGAGTTATACTCCAGACTGAATAATACTATAGTGACTAAATGCCCAAATTTTTAATAGTTAAAATTATGTAGTAATTTCACAACCCAGATCCAGGAGACAGGATTGCGATGCAAAATTTCCTCTATGTTTTTGTTATGTTTTGTTCCAATGACAAGGGTTAGGGTTTTGAGGGTTCCTATGGAAAAGGGTTTACGTTGTGCTATAACTCTCTGAGATACCAATGGGATCCAACAGTAGTACTTGGCCCAATATCTCAAGGCACCAACTGAGGAGGCTCAATTGTACCCTTAGTCATACTACCTAATTACCCATGTACGCGAGAGTAGTCTTCCTGAGTTTCGTTCTTGGTGCCACTATATAAGGAATGCAACCGATTGACTGATCTACAACTAGTTTCAGGAGACCTATGGGACTCCCTATATACCCGAAGGTACATGGTAGTGAATGGTTGTGTACAAGTGTTGTCTAATGAAGTACTACTCAAAGGGGTACCAACATGTGTTACAAAGGTTTCTAACTACACGAAACAATGTGTTTCAAGTAGCTTGTGAAACTGTCTATATTTCTTGTGTGTAGTCCTCCTCATGACAGATCACAATGCTTTTAGTTTGGAAATAAATCGTTTAAAAATTATATAGAGGAAAGTGCTCGATACCACTTGTAAGGTACTAGAGGGCATTTTGCAGAGAATAAATGAAATTGTTATAACAATTATCAACAAAAAAAGAAAAATATAGAGTACAATGACACAATTGATTCCATAAATGATACCTTTATTATATTGATAGCTAAGTTCATTTACTTCTTTGAGGGGGCAACCTCTAACAAAGAAGATCTCAAGTACAAAATGATTCTTTATACAAAACATTTCCATGCTTTCTACCTCTATTTATACTATTTCAATATTCTAGAGAACATTCTAGAGGAAGATCTTTCTAGAAGTGGAACCTTATATTAAGTCTTCTTACATTAGATGTGTTCACATTATTACATAGACATTATTTACTAATGTCAACCTTTATTACATAGAAAACACATTATTCTATATGCTTTAGGGGTTAGGACCCTAATAGTTGTTGAATGTCTTAGGAGAAGCCAATGCTAAGCAGATATGGGAAAAGCTAAGGGCTTTGTATAAATGAAAATCCCCGATAAACAAATTGTTTCTTTGGAAGATGTTGTATGTCCTTAGGATCATTAATGGTGACTATGTGACAAAGCATCTAAATTCTTTTAATATTATGGTAAATTAATAAGTATTTGTTGATATTAAGGTGTCTGAACAAGATAACATTATTACGTTCTTCACCATATTCATAGGAAAATATGGTTGTAGTGATTGGTAGTACTACTCAATCCATAGTAAAGTTTGAGGATGTAGTTACAAGGCTTGTTGTTAGAAATAATGAGGGAAAAATCCAAAGGATCTCAATAGGTATGCCTTATTTGTGAGAGGTCATTTTCATGTTAGAAATAAAAGTAAGTTTAGGGATAGATCAAAGTCTAAAGGGACATCTAAATCTCTTGGACAATTTATAAATAAATTTTGGAAGTGTGGTAACAATATGCATATGAAAGAGAATTGTAGATCTAAAAGTATTAATGAAAGTAATGGATTTAATAATTCCCCTTTTATGGAAGAAAATACCTCCACAAAAATGGGGGATGTGTTATTTACATCGACAAGTACACACTCAAATCATGATGTATGGTTGATTGAATCAAGTGTTTCTTTTCATATGACTCTCCTTAGGGAATGTTTTTGTGACAAGAAAAGTATGGAGGCCATGCCCTCCTAGGATATGAATTGAGAGAAAAGATCATAGGATATGGAAGGGTTAAAATCCTCCCCAAGGTTATGCATACACCAAGGTGAAAACTTAGGTTAACAAATTAAGAAATATTTTGATTTCCATTCAAAAGAATTGAAACAATGGCAATCTTATTACAATATTCCCTACAACATGAAAGGAAGAGGCTAACCAAGTCATAATATTTTTTATAAAAAGTGAAAGATGTATAACAGCTAGTCCCTTCTTTGCAACTAATTTAAGAGTAGCTATCATGTTGCATAAAATTAACAATTGTCCAACACTAGTTAATATGCATTTCCTAAATTTGTTAATTAACCTTTTGAATAATTGAGAATTGTAATAGTTGTGTCCATCAAACATAAATGAAAATAAATAATCATTGAAACTCATAAACATCAAAGTGCAAGTGACCATTATAGTGATACTTGTATACCGCAAATCCTAATTATTTTTTGTTGATAGAATTTGTGCGTAATTAAATTTTATTGTATGGATGTCAACACATGCTCTAGTATATAATTAAATTGTTTTTTCCTTTCCAACTCACAAAACAAATTATGTATAGGTTTTGTGATTTCTTGACTTTTATCTTTGAAAATATATCAGTGTGTTGAATGTTCCACTACAATGGTCACTCAAGGTTATTGAGGATGGTGACATTAAGACTCTCTAAGGGAAGATTAGGTTTTGTGATTTCATCTTTGAAAATATATCAGCATGTTGAATGCCCCACTACAATGGTCACTCAAGGTTATTGAGGATGGAAACATCAAGACTCTCTAAGGGAAGATTAGGTTTTGTGATTTCATAGCTTTTATCTTTGAAAATCTATCAAGGATGGAAATACCTAGATACTATAAGGAACATTAGAAACGAATAATTCAATGTGTTATGTGGAAATCAAATCCTACGATGTTATTGATGGAAATGTATTCTCTATCAAACATCATGTAACCACGAGTACTTGGTAATGGATTTTCTATTGATCATTTTTCTATAAAAATTGATTCATAGGTGCATATTTAATGTTATTGATAAATTGGAAGGCACCTTGATAACTCTACCTTAATGAATTCTCTATTTATCATACAACATCCTCCAACAATAGTTATTTAAAATCACATATAATGATAACCATCATTTCAATTTTAGTTAGTCATTTTCTTAAGTTTTCCAATTCAATGCTTTATTAGTCTTATCACTTAAATTTTAACTCTCAAAACTATTAACGTTTTTATCTATACTAATGAGATATTTTTCCATTAAATTTTACCCTCACAAATTGAACATTAACATATTAAAATTAATATATTAAATATATAAAAATTTAAGTTCAAAATAAATAACTATTTGAACTTATGGCCAATAGTATTAAACGCTATGATATCAAGATACTAAGAGTTCCAAGGTACCCTTCCCAAAGTTTTAACTTGGAAATATATGAAATATCACAAAGGCTATTTCAAGATGCACTACTATTGTCATTCACCGTTGTTGAGGATGGTAACACTTGGACGATGCAAGGGAAGATGGGAAACAATGAGTTTTTTTTAGATCATTTTAGAAGTATGTTAATCAAAAACACTTTTCGCAACATAATCAAGATCACTATATCTGACGACTATATGGGCTACCTTTTCATCCATCACTCAAAGTTGAGCTAGGAATGCATAGTGTCTGTAGCTAGCTATGAAAAGCGGTAATTGCTTGGATTGAGGAAGATGAATTCATTCATATTCCTCCATCATATGTATAGAGAGAGTGTGTTGAATGAAAACATTAATGGATGACCTGAGCATGCCTACAGATTCAAGGCCTGAAATCTCACAAGTCTAAGGGTTTTGGCCTATATCAGCATCCCATCAATCATATCACCTACATCATATATGTATCGCCTTCATCTTCCTCCAGTATACATATAGGGAGGGCATATTGAATGGGAAAATAAACAAGCGACGTGGACCTACTTGCATATTGAAGGCCCTTAAGCTCACATGTTGGAGGTCTCTCTAAGGCCCCCCTATACCAACATTTTTTCGATCATATTGTCTATCCCTGAAAGAGTTCTACTTTCTTTCTTTCTTACTCGTAATACAAAAAAACTAGGAAGGAATTTTCGAGGGGAAGAAATAAAGGACCTTTTTGGCTCATCTCAGTCAGTCAGTATACTTGTTCAAAATGACAGACTTGACCTGAGGTGTGTGAATGACTAGTATGGAGTTTTTTTTTCATGCAATTCTTTGATATGTGGTGTATTCCATTATATGCCAATAACTTACTAATATGGTGTCAAAATCATGATACTCACTTGTCGCATCCAACTATTTCTGATATAGACTACATAAATTCAATAGAAACAACATTTTTAGAATAAATTGAGATTGAACGTGAACTCTAGTAGTCAATCCAAAATACCAACATTTTCTTGGGATTCTGGAATTGCAGGACTCTGCTCATAACTTCAGTAGAGAGTAGAAATTACAAGTTTCCTCAACACTCAAACTTAATGTTTTTACATTAGTTATAGAAATTTCATGGTAAGATGCATCTTCTTTGTGCATGGAAGCTCTAGGCCCCAAGGTAACATACCATAGTGAATATCTACAAGCCAATGAACAATCACATGCATCAGGCAATTTTGGCATTCAAGATCAAAGTGTAGTGCCCAGAATTGTAAAGACATTTATATAGATGTGAAGACCAGATTCGTAAAGACACTTATATTTCTACCAATTTACTTAATTTCTGTAAGCTTTTAAGAAGTATAATTTTCATAATTTGCAAAGCTATCTCCATACTTGCGTAAATAAAATTTGGCAATAAATATTAAATTTAAGTAAACAATTCACAATTTTGAGTTTAAATACATGTCTCTGATGCTACTATCTATAGCAGCTTGAACCTTCGCTTGAACCTGCTCCTTAGAACACCCCAAAACCAACCACCCTACCGACCAGTACGCCTGGCCCTAGGACATCAATGGACGTCCTAGCCCTCCGAGCCCAAAACCCCTCAACCCCGATGCACTGTAAATCCTACTGTCAACTCACTCCCTCTCCCCATCCTCCAAGTTCTGCCCTCTCCTAGAATGAATACCCCCAATCATGAATCCTCCTTCCCTTATGCCTCCTTCACCGCCCTCGCACATTCATTTTCCCCACCAAACACCTTATCTCTTTATTAATGCTCCATCCATTCATTTATTTCATATTAATTATC
>ML835028.1:0-10107 GCA_009831015.1 Picea engelmannii
TCTGTTTCATGGGAATTTTTTTTTGCAAGCACCAGTTCAACATTCTTTTCTTCAATATGTATATGGTCCAAAATTGGTACATGTTTTTTCACCAGTATCATCACCCCATGTGTAATGTAACTTGATATGCAATTGCGATTTGGGAATTGTTTGTTCTGCATGCATAATTCCATGTGTGTTTCCTGCAAGCACATAATATCGGATTGCATTATATCATAGTCATTCAGTATATCATCCATGTGTGCATTTAAGCTGTGTGTGTTAAGCGAGAGAATTGATACACATGAATTTGTTTGTATGGATTGGTAATCATAATGCAGTTGCCATTTTGCAGTGGTCCTGAGTTGTTCCATTTCAATATCAACTTTCAGTTTCAATTTGAAGTTATCTTTTGTGAGAGGACTTAGTAAATACAAGGAGTCTATGCTTCTGACACGGGACAATGTTGTGTATACAAGTCCATGTATGTGAATTCCAGCAGGCTGAAATGCAACATTATCAAGTGTTAGTCCTTGTGATTTGTGGACTGTACGTGCACATGCAAGTTTAATCAGAAACTGTTTTTGAATCTTCAATCGACCTGTCTTTGCTGATGTCGATACTGGCTTCGATTTTCGCAAAATAGGTGTCCAATCGCTTCCAGTGTTTGAATTATATAGATAAGACAACTTGTTTGCTTTTCACTTGCCTATATGCGGCTCATGGAACTTAATCCAAAGAACATCCACTTTTTCTGTCTTCGTATAGCCTTTCAGTATTCCATTTGCACCATTCACCAAGCCATCCTGTGAATCATAGTTGCAGGCATATATTTCAACCAACATTTCTAATTTGAGGACAAGCTGCGAAGGTAAAGTGATTGAATGTTCATGACGTGACACATTTCCATGGTTGTCTTCTTCCAGGTCAATCAAATTGATGGTGATATCATCGCCAGGCATGAGCAACAACATGTGGCTATTATGCTTTGCAACATTCTTATTTCTATAGAACATGTAAGGGAACGTTGGGTCTGTTGGTGCAGGCCGTAAGCACCTCAAATTGATATAGGTCAAGTCATCATATGTTTGGTTGTTTGTGCGCATTCTATTTAGAATTGCAATGAATGTTTCATCTGTCTGGCGTATTGTAGTATGCAACTCAAAGCATTTAATATTGTCTCTCCAGAAGTCATGGGTGATTGTTTCCATGTTAACGGTAGGTTGTTCAAATATCAAAGAATCTTGGATGGGCTATGCCTGGTAAAGATCCCCACAGAATATCATGTCAATGTTTCCAAAGTATTTCGTCTGCACATGTTTTATGCTTCTCAGTCGGCTATCAATGGAATACAAGAACTGACTCCCAATCAAAGATGCTTCATCTATAAAGACAAGTTGGAGTTCCTCATAAAGCTTAGATAATGTATCTAACATTTCCTTGTTAAGTGGAAGAAATTGTGACTTGTTAAAAGGCATTAAAAATGCAGAGTGGATTGTTGTTCAACCAACATTGTATGCAACTTTTCCTGTGGATGCAACTATTAGGCCCTTTGGTTTCATAGGATCAGAGTAATTGTTTGAATCATAGATTCGTATAAGCATTTGGAACAATGCTTTCTCTGTGAATGTCTTGCATGTTCCTGCTTCGCCTGTAAGGAACACGTGCACATGATTGTTCATGTTCAAGCGTTTTTTAAGAGCAATGTCCTTTATAATTGTTTGTTGTTCGTGATTCAACATATGTCTTATTCCGTGGTATTCATTATTTTCAATTAGGAAAGGATGTTTTGTAACTTGAAAACCAAGATTGATACGTTTTTCACTTCCAGCCGCTGGAGGACGAGGCAAATGTGCTTGTAAGTCATAGGACTCGGAAGGAGTTGTGGTTGTTTTTGGGTTTCTGAATGTCTCATCATGATCGCCAGGGTTTTCTAGGTCATTAAGTGCAACTTCTAGATCGCCCCATGTTGGATTAACATTGTAGGTAAATCTAGCGTCATTGATGTGCACTATACTCTCATACGCAGCCTCCCATGTAGAGAAGTTATGTATCAATGTGTCTTTGTTTTCATTGAACCGAACATACAACAACAAATTTTCTCTACAATAGTTTTCATAGTCACTATGTTTATTGTATTTGACAAACCGTATCATAGAGGGTTTTTTTCTTTTTGATATGGGTGCACCATATTTTTTGTAATGCAATACGAATTCTGCTAAGCAGATATGCCTAATAGGAGATGGATGCGAGACGTAATAATCAATAATAGAGCGACATACCACGTCCTCTGAATTGTCAGGCTCTTGTTGCAACAAAACCAGTGGTTTAAGCACAAATGTGTGTTTTTCAAGTGGAGATGTGTTTATGAAGACACATTTTCTTGAACTACAAGTGAGGGGCAAGGAAAGTGCAATGTGAACTTCTTGTTGAGCAGACATTTGTTGAAGATTAAACAATGTATTGCCAAGTGTGTGTATCATTTGTATGGCATCAATATGACTTCTTTCATGTTCTTTGCATATTTTTCTGAATGCACTTGTCATAGATTTGTCAATCTTCGTCATATACGAGATACAGTACGATGCTGCAACATATGCATTCAGCATGTACTGTGCATCTGTATTTGCTTTCCACATAACTAGCATGTCCTTGGAGAAACTGTTGTTCCAAATATGGGAGAGTTTTTGTTTAAGGAAAAGTCTTGGTTGCCTAAGTGTACATTATATGGCTTGGATGTACTCATCTTATGATAGATTTACCTGTGTCAAGAAGGCATCAAAGCTCATCATTTCGTCAAATCCTCGTTGTTCTAGAAATGTGAACATGGATTTTTTTTTCTCAACAACAACATTGTCCTCTAAACTAACTGGTTCTATGATTCTTGTAGCTCTCATTGGCGGCACGAGAAAGTTGTATCTGCAATGAGAGTTTTTTCGTTTTTTAAAACTTCTTGTATGGTAATGTCTATGGACGTTCACAAGTTATGGATCCAAATGATCTGTGCTGCATGTTATGTATTTATCCACAAATTGTTTGATCTCTGAATTGTTATCAGCTCCATAGACAGGTGCACCCTCTATCCACAACAATGCGTGGTCATGTTCATTTACCCTATTTTGGAATTCAGTCACAAAAAAGTAGTCCGATATTTTTCTGAAAAACGTTTCATCATGGCATATCAATTGTCTCAAAGCATTTATTCTATGTCTATAGTAGCGAGTATATGTCACCGGGTCTTTTCTTATGAGGTAGTCAATGTCGTTATTTTCCAGTGTATCGGTTTCTTTTTTACGTTTCTTGTTCCTATGCAGGTCAGATATGGCAACCACCAATGGATCCCAGCAATGCTTTGCACTTGTAAATGTGACGAAAAATGTTGGCGGGCCCAATTGCCGGATCATTGCAAAAATATTTTTTTTGTTTTGTTGCAAATAGTCAGGAGAGGTGCAGATGTTTTTGAAATCTATGTATCCAATATCAGATTTCAGAATTTTTTCTAGGTTTACTTTGTACTTCACATCCTTGGCCAACAAATTTCTTCCTTGTAACTGGCCTTTTCTTATTCGGACCCACATGCATGACATAGCTTTCTCTATTATTATGCACATTGTTTTGAAAAACAAATTTGTTATGTGACACGAGAAGTAACCGCTTGACCCATCGGACTATTTTATGATAACTGAATCCTTCTGTAATATTAGTGCCACATGGATCTCCATAGAAGAGTGTTGGAAAGTTCATTTCCTCAACGAATTTGTCCTTGAATATTCCAAGTGGATGTTGCCCCTCGGCAGGTGCAATTTCGACAATTTTGTCTTGCAAGTCACGAATGCACTATGAATCCATGCACCAATGTTTCAGCAGGTGTTTCATTCTCCGATTCATCACTTGTATCAAAATCACTAGGATTTTCGAGAGTGTCTGTAGAGTTTCCATGTTCTTCTGCGAGAACACTGTTCCAGTTGCCATTTATACAAATGTTCTCTGCTTTGTACAGGGCCCTGAAACATAATTCCTTTAATGCTTTCATAGTGGAATGCACACTCACTTTGCCTATCTGATAGGAATTTTTGTATCGCAAGTGTCTTTTCAGAGCCACAACGATTGTAATTGTATTGTTAATGAATTGTGGCAACGCTTTTTGCACAACATCTAGCTGAACAAGGACATTAATAATTGATCCTGTTAAGCCCATCTGGGGTTGTTTATAGCCCCAAGGTCTGATTTGAGCAAATGCAATTTGCAGAGACACAAGTCTCTCCTCAAGTTTCGTAAGTTCACTTACATCTGCTAGTGGTGTATTACATCTTATTCGGTAAGGGGTTGCAAACTGTGGCAGCTTTCCATTTTCAAGCAATCATTTGCATGGAAGACAAACTTTCCCACTGGAAAATGGTTTATTGTGTGCTGTCAAGCAGAGGTATTTTGCTTGCAAATCAGGCGTGAAAGACTTACTGTTTTTTGAAAAATTCAATTGTTCACAAATTTCACATGCAATGGAAGGAGTGTCTTTCATTTGTTTCATGTAGGTCTGTCTTGCATTTTTCTTTCGCAGGGAAGTATGGGTAGAAACTGTTTCCTGGTTTTCATTGCTACTACTGCATGGTGTTTCTTGTAGACCACGAACTGACACAGTTGCATGACCATTCCGGGATATGCGATCACACATGTTTATGTTCTGTTCTGCACGAACAAATTTCTTTACATTGTGATATGTGACTTTCTCTCTAAAAGGAAGTGTAGCAATGTATTTTTTTCTCTCGCGCATGACCTTTTTCAAGTTGTGGTAACTTACTCTACGTGTCTTTCCCAAGAGCAGGATGAGCTGGTGGCAACTGGGATGAATTTCACTCTCATCGAGCTTATGAGAAACTAGTTTACGCTTTTTGTTCAAGGCCTCTATGGCCTTATCACAAGTCGGACGAAGTTGACGAATAATGTTTTTCAAATTGTGATAACTTACTCTACGTTTTTTGTTTAAGCCCTCTATGGCCTCATCAGAACTATCATGAATTTTACACATGTTTTTTTTGTTCAAGCCCTGTCTTCCCATATCGCAACCGGGAGGAGTTTCATTATCACTAAAAAGCATTCCACGCCTATTCAGATTCGATGTCGTTTGGGTGGCATGGACAGTCAACCCCGAACTACTGATATGTCAAAGCAAAGGTTCATAATGGATATGTGTTGTATCTATTTTCAACGGGAGGATGCCAATTGTTCAATCGTAATTTGAATCAGTAACCCAGGAATGGACAGTGCCATCTGGCAAGGGCGACCACACCTAGATATTCACCCTAAATATCATAGACAGCCATTGCAAACAAAATATGCAACCCTCCATATTCCCCTTTTCATACGGAAGCGTCATGTTCACAAGGTATTCCTGCCAACTTCCAACTGTCGGTATATTTTCTACGAGATATGGGTAAAGGTGTTGATGCAAGCACCTAAAATCCTGTTGGCTGCCGTCTATAATCACATTGCAAAAGGATTGTACAGTGTAAAGCCGCAACGACTGAACATCGAACTCCACTGCCACCAAACAACAAATTGCATTGAACAGACTATCTCCACAGCTAGAGACAACATTTGTTGCCAGCTGTAAACCATGGCAATCTCTGCCATGCAAAATCTATTTCCATTGTGATTGAAGGTCTTTGCAAATAACGGACAAGTAAATACAAGGACCTTCTATATTGCATATGGACATTTTTATGTACAAAAGTGGTTCATAATGGCCACTGAGGGCATTGGCATCATGGCACAAGATGCAATATGGATTGCCAGATGCAGTTTTGTTGAATAGTAGATATCTTGTTTTTCTTATCATTGACCATATGCCAACCAATATATTCAGCCAGTTAGACAACCACCGTATACAAAATGTATCTCCCCAAAGTCCCCTTTCATGTGCAGGCAGAACTAGAGATGCAGACAACCGCATCTTTGAAAAATACGTAGCGACGTCATGTATTCCATGCAACTGCCGAAGAAAATCAGATTCCAGCTCATACTCATACGACTGCAAAGCCTCAACATCACCATTTTTAAAACAGGTCAAGAAATAATCTATCAATCCATTGCACAGCTCGGTCGACGAATAACGGAAATGCAATAGAACCTGGAATGTATCGAAAAGGAAATCCCCAATAGTATACGAGAATGCATCCAATCTAAAAATCCTATTGCTATGAAAAACCACGTCAATGTTGTCATGTATAATGGACTGTGTATCTATTTCATACGACTCAACATATATTACTTCGTCATCTCTTCAACTGTCATTTTCAAGCTATTTGCTACATACTTTTAGTTTCTATGAAAACAGAGAAAAGCAGGGGAAAAAAATAAAAGGTAGCAAAATAAAAAAGGAAAACAAAATAGGGTACCAATACCTGTATGTATCTTTCAACCTTTTTCTTCTCAACTTGAATCCCCCCTAGTTCCTATAACAGATGAGAAGAAAACAGATTGACACTGGAAACTGAACCAAACAGGAGAAAGAACGCAAATAAATAAAACCATAAATTTACTCAAGAGAAAGAAAACAGGTAGACGTTGTTTTCTGACCCACAAAATAAAAGCATACCCTACGTCTACACCCCGCCCGATGGTTCCCTCTTCTAATAGCTCCCAACTACTTTTCGTAAAGCCCTACGCATTGCAATTTTCAGAAAATCTATGGACGCGACAGCCCACATATGAAGACACATGGTTTCCAGGAACAGAAACCAAGAGCACAGACAAAGATGGTCCGCAACAGAATTTCGAGTCAGGGACTCCCACCATTGAACAACAACAACAACATGGAAACTTACTCGTCAACAAAGGATGATAGGAGCTCATCCCCAAAAACTGCAAATCGCAACTGCAAAGAGTATTTTTATTATTATTGATATTTTATTTATAGGATCAATCCTCATTGTGGATTGATCATGTTGGATATTGTAATAGGACCAAATCCCCTTTTGCGGATTGGTCAACAGATAATTATAATAGGCAGAATAAGAAGTCGGCCCCAGCAGTTAATAAGAAGACCCAGAAATATAATAAAGGTGGGTTTATCCACCCAGATGGAGATGTCGGCCCTGCCAGTGAAGAGACACTTCACATGTGCCAGAACTTGTATAAATAAAGGAGGCTAGCACCTCATTTGATCACAACTCACTTGCTTAGTTTTGAGACAAGTTCTGATCTGTTACCGTCAAAGGAGAGAGAGAGTGGCGCATATCTTGGAGAGGACTTTTTGTTTTAGCATAGAGATCTCTTGGCATTGTATTGGCTATCTATATTAAGGAAGTTTTGCTAGGTTTTCTTCCCCTAGAGGGTTTCCCATGATAAATGTTGTGTTTCTTGTGAATGTGTATTTCTCAGTGATCTTGTTCTTATGTTGCCATTATCTATTGAAATGCAAAGAACTATAATAATGGCATAAACATTAACATGGTATCAGAGCGAACCTGAAGGAAGCATATTTTGCAAGAGAAAAACATCACTGTTGCAGTACCTACAAATTAGGGTTTTTCAAAAGTGAAGATTTTCAGCTCTAAAACCATCTAGAAAGTTGTGCCCTCCCCCAAGGATCATTTTGGCACCTTCAGCGCACCTTTTCAGTGGCTAGATCTCTCGAAAAGTGAAACCCTAGTTTCACAAAGTACCAGAAAACCAGAGCACCAGAAGTACCAGAGTACCAAAAAACCAGAAGCACCAGTCCAGAAATCGATAGATCAAGTTTGAAGGGGTAAAAGTTGGATTTTTGAAATTCTGACTACACCTGCATACTCGCCTCAGCCCAACGCATCTATTCCCTAGTTCAGAATTTCAAAACTTGAAGTTTGAAAAATTAGGGTTTCCTCATAAAACCTTAAGCTGCAGTTGCAGTTGCAGTTTCAGAACCAGTTGCAGTTGCAGCATCAGTTGCAGTTGCAGCCGTAAGATCAGTTGCAATCACCCTTGAAGTTTTCTTAAGAGTTGGTAATGATTATCGTTGCTACCAGATGGAGCCACTACCTGCAAATGTCATCAGAGGTATGTACTCACATGTGTTTAATGGTTAAACCCTAAAGAGTATTTGCAGGAAAAGGGATTTCTTTCCATAGATCCAGAAGGATCTCAAGATCCAATACATTTAGAGGAATGATGCAACCCAGGTTTGATTATTTTGATATGCATTTATTTGTCATGACATTATTAGTGTTGCATGTTGAAGCTATGATCAAATTATTAGAAGGATTAAAAGTTGATCACAAAGCTTATCCTCTAACCTAAACTTTTGTCAAGATAGCGTATTATCTCAGTACAAAAGATAGGTTGAAGAAAGCACTCGTCACTTGAGTGAAGGAGACCCGGAAGAAAAGCAAGCACTCATTCTTGAGGACAAGGCTCCAGGTTTGACTAATCAAGATTAATAAGATTCAAAGGTACACATGACAAGCTGATGACTATAGTTGAGATAACAATCATCGTGAAGTATTATACTTGATAGCATGTGATCATATAGAGCTATATGTTTTGCCTGATACAACTAACACCTCCTCTAGGAGAAACCGTGTGTGTTAGTTCCAAGTTGCCATGGAAGAATGCTTTGTCACAACACTATGAGAGTGTTGACCTCATTTCGTATTGTATTCCTTACCTTTAATCTTTTCTTCAGATAAATTATAAGTGATAGCTCTAAAGGAGCTACTGTGATGATTGTTCGTGCTATTGCTTTATATTATCAGAAGGATATTATTCTTTCTTGTTGTTTTGTTGACCTTGCTCCAGGTCACATGAGAAAGCTATAACGAAGGTTGTAGAAGGCAACGTGCTAAAGAAGAGATCATAAATGGAGCAATCATCATTGAAAGAGAAGAAGGTGACTTGCATGAGCTAAAGGGTCACTTAGAAGCTGCCATGACCCACGCTATTGAAGAATCCATGTGAAATTTGTCATAGAAGATTAGCTCACATCAACTACAAGGCGCTACCATACATATGCAAAGCGGTCACAGGTTTACCAGAACTCAAAGGTGACCATGAAGGCGTATGCAATGGATGTGCACAAGGGAAGAACATCAAGAACTCGTTTCTGAAGAGGGACAGCAAGGCAGAAGGGGTCCTAGAACTCATTCATTCAGATGTATGTGGCCCAATGCCATCATCCTCCATTAATGGGTATGTATACTATGTATCATTCATTAATGATTATTCTTGTAAAAGACCTGGATATATTTGAAGTGTTCAACAAGATCAAGGAATTCAAAGCCTTGACAGAGAACCCTTCTGTAAGGAAGATTAAGACACTCAGGTCAAATAATGGAGGAGAATATACCTCAAAAGAGTTCGTGAGCTTCTGCAAAGATGTTGGGATCAAGATCCCCAACAAAACGGTGTAGCTGAACGGAAGAACATAACCATACTAGAAGCTATGAAGACTATGATCCATGATCAAGATCTTCCTATGTGCTTATGGGCAGAAGCAGCGATGGCAATTGTTTATGTGCAGAACTGATTATCCCATAGTGCACTTGGGCTCAAGACCCCGGAAGAGATATTCACCAGAAAGAAGCCAGAGGTAAGCCATCTCAAAACATTTGGTTGTCCAGTGTTTATTCATATACCTAAAGAAAAGAGAAACAAGTTGGACCCTTAAGGAAAGAAGGGAATATTTGTGGGATACTGTGAGGTCTCCAAGGCCTTCAGGATTTATATACCAGGTCAACATCGCATTGAGATCATCAGGGATGTGACCTTTAATGAAGATGCAACGCTCAAGAAATCTAAATTGTACCAACTTCAAGAGGTATATGAAGAGGAACCTGTAATCCTCAATACCGCAATGAGGGAGGTTCCCAGAGCTGCAGAACCAGTGAGGGAAGTCGTAACTTCCTTTGATGAGGAACTTCTAGAAGACCATGATATAGTAGAAGTACAAGAACCTCCTCAGATAATGATCCTCCATAAAAGATAGCCAGCCTAGGCTAGAGAGCTTATTCAAGATGGAGAGAAGGAACTACGAGATAGGTGAAAAGACCAAAGCCATTCTCCAGTTATACAGCTTTGATGTGTGATCTTCTAGAAGAGGAGCCTACCTGCTCTGAAGAAGCCATTCAGAGAAAAGAATGGGCAGATGCCATGACA